>JANHFT010000897.1:242788-272552 GCA_032467955.1 Pseudoxenodon macrops | reverse complement strand
GTCATTGTTTACCAAAACTGTTGCATTTTATATATTGTAGTTTTACGAATGGGTGTTTGTGACAAATATCTTTTGCACTGCTTTCATAATGTTTTTTTTAAATGGGATATTCATGAAGGAATGTACAAAAATGGTGAGTTAAAAACCATGATGATGTTCATCCATCGTGTTCGAAGAGACAAAAACTGACTACTCCAGTATAGCAGCCCAAACTGAACGGTATGAAATGGAAAGCAAAACTATTCCATTTATTCAGTTATTAGAACAGGTGCCCAGGCTTGCTTATTTCTTCTTTTCCTGTCATTTTTCTTTTTGTTTCATATCCTTTGTGTAAATCCTCCTTTTTCAGTATCTCATTCTAAGCATTTGAGGAAACAAACTGTAATTAGCCAGTATTTTTTAATGTTCTAGTAAAAATTTAGTTTTCTTTTTGCTTGGATCCCTGCATGCACTGACCTTTCATAATTTGCTTTATAATGTGAAGTCTATCTATAAATCTGTATATAATCTATCTAGACATGAGTGTAGTTAAAGAAGTGAATAAAGCTATCTCCAAAACATGAGAAACTAAAATGGACTGGAAACAAATATGCTGACTCTATGTTCTGTCAGAAAAAATATTAACAGTGATAATTTATCACTACAAATATAATGGTACCGAATGGATCAAAATCTATATATGTCAGTTTCTGAAACCTGTGTTTAAATGTTAGGATAAGGTCAGGTGGAAGAATCTCTATTTGGTTTTCTATTCATTTATTTATTTAAGTTAATTCTATCCCATTCATGAAAATATCCAAACAATTAAACAAGAGAATTGGTGGTGGTAGGAAAGCAACTTTGCTGTTCCCTCCCTTTTCTTTTAACATTATAATCAGTCCCAATTATCACTTTGAATCTTACACTGTACTGAGGGCCAGTTAATACATGCTATATAAAATCAAGTTGCTTTTTAAAAATCTGGAGTATACTATGTCTGAGAAAATATGGAAAGTAAAAAGTGATCAACCTTGAATTAAAATAGAGCCTCCTTTACTGTGTTGTAAAATCTGAAGAATTATAGCAGCCTTCTTAACTCGACACTCTCTCAATATATTGAAATGATAGCTTTCATAAGGCCCCACAGAAAGTGACAAGGCGGAGAAAGACTAGCTCATATAATATGAACGTGGTGTGCAGAAATAGGCTATGCGTCTGACATAAAATTTGAGTAAAACTTGTAGGCAAGAGCACCTTGATCACTCCCAAAGGAGAATTGTAGAACCCAGCAATGTCACCTCTTTTCAAAGCCTTTACAAAGTGTTTTTTTCCTCCAAGGGCTGTCATATTTGGTTCACAGGGCCTGCAGCCTAGAACCTTAATTTTAAGCTAAAACATTTCCTGAAGCCATTATGAATTAAGTAAAAGCCTCCAGTGTAGCAATGCTACAGAAAACAAACAAACCAACACCTTTAGATTTTAAAAATACAAGGCAAAAGAGGTAGATCATGGGAATCTACTCAAATGGGAACTACGGTACCTGTTTACATACCACGCAGGACTCCAATACTCCAATACTCTATTTCCTTTCTTCTCTGTCAAGTATTTTTTTTTCTTTTTTTAAATTTAATTTTGTCAAGCATGTATTAGAAAAAAGATATAAGTATAAACATGATTATGAATACATGAAAAGATACAAATAAAAGCGAACGTTAGGACAGGGACGGTAGGCGCGCTGGTGCGCTTATGCACGCTCCTTAAATCTTGTAATAAATCCAAAAGATGTGTAATTATTATACCTAGTTTAGATGCATATTTTATATCATAAATGTATTGATCTAGCTTAGGTAATGTAAGTTTAAAGTAATTTCCTACATATAGGCTGAGCTTGTAGATGAATTTTCTTAATGAACATTAAATAATTTGTACTCAATGTACAAACGTTTTTCAGCCAAGAAAAACATGAATGCCATGGATCTGGTTCATTATTGCCATTTGTGCCACGACAAGGTCTGCATATTGAGTCTAAAGAAACCAGACTGAATTAGTTTACTCTTAGCCTGTGCCTTCATTCCTTCAGTGAAGGTTTCATCTAAGACAGAAAGACATGTACACACACACACACACACACACAATCTGTTCTGACTGCCCACATAATTGATATTTTGTTAGGATTCAACCAAGACACTCATGTTTAGGTACATCCATTGGAATCATCTGGATTTAAGTTTCTGAAATCCTTTGGTTGTATAAAAATATATATTTTTCAATATTAGTTGTGTTTGTTTGAAAAGTAGGAATTCAGCAACTTACATAGTTCTCACTGTTTTGTTTCTGCATTAAATTTCAATGAGTTCAGGGATTTGTACACACACAATAAAATATAAATATTTGCATTGTATAAACCTAGCTATGTCTAGTAATAGCCAGATCCACAAATTCTCAAAGTTTAACAAGCTCAAGTTATTTAGTATCAAATATTCCAAATCAATATTTGTATAAGGGCTTCCAATATTTACATAACTTGTATTATTTCATTTTTATATTCCATTTTTACCAGAATCCTATGTTTTTTTCTGCAGTAATTAAAACTGCTTTCTTTAATAATCATAATAAAAAAAAAGAGGTTAGGAAGAGCAAAGGGGATGGAATATAAAATTCTGATTTCTGGGGGGGGGAAGCTTGCTTGTGGATTTAAATCCTCTGAACCCACCTATACTTAACCAATCTAGCTGAGTCTTATGCTACAAACCATTAGAATTTGGGTAGGAAATTTGATACATTGCTAAATATCGGTGGTAATAATAATACTAATATAACACATCTAGAAAAATATTAGATTGTTAAACAGAAGCAGTGGCTCAAGCAAAGGCAAAATAAATCAGATTTCTTTATTAACCCATCTTCAACTAGGCAAGAGTATTTATTACTGAATTTTGTGTGCTCCAAATTATCCAATATCTATTTGCATATTTAATTGAGTTGATCCTAGAGATGTGTGAATGGCTTCACCCAAGAAGGATACCACAGTGTAATTTAACAAAAAACAGTCTCATTAAAGTGACTGTTCCAGAAAATGATGCTTCCAGCCTCCTTCATGTTCTGAGAGCAAGCAGGTGAGAAGGGGGGGGGAGAAGGATGCTGGGTCTTTTGATGCTGCCAACTCCCATTTGCCACCCAACTTTTTTCTCCTCCAAAACCTCTTAGCCAACTTCAAAGGCCTTCTTGCTGCTCGCCTTAATCCAGTGCACTGAGACCTTTAGTTCAAAGACCTTTCCTTAAACCCTCTTCTTAAACTGCAACCAAAACTTTTTCGTTCCTTTCCACAAAGTAGCAATTACAGCTCGGTTGCATGGTGATTGGACTGGGGCCGATCAGCTCCTGCAATTAATTAATCTCACAAAAGGGTCTCATTTCCTGGCATTCAAACTGACAAGAGACCCGAGAACAGAAAGGCCTTTCAAAGCAGCTCCAGTATTAACTCAAGAAAAAGGACCAGCGTATTTGAGGTTCAGGACACACTGGATACTGCTTTAACTTGCTTGTTGATTGAATCATTTTGTTAAAGGGCACTCTCTTTCTTCCTTCTAATATTTCACCTGCAAGCCCAAAATGAAAAGCAGGCACTTGGGTATCCTTCCACAAATATAGCTTAAACTGCTACTGAAAAGCTTGATACTCTGGCCTTTCAGTTCCCTTCATATTGGTTGCCTTTCTGGAGCATTACACTAACATTCTTTACCCAGAAAGTATTTCCTTACATATAGAAAATTCCTGGAAGAGAGGGAGATGAAGAAAAGAAAAAGAAAAAAAAGAAGAAAAGAAAAGCTGACAAGAGATTAAAGCTTTTATTCAGTATCTCTTTCGTATTCAAATAGTGTTAAGAGCTTGGTGAGAGTTTGACGCAAGCTTGTTCAGGAAGGCTTGTAAAGTATGTACAGGGATTTCATGGGAATAGAAAAGAAGCTATGGGCTGGGTAATGAAAGAAAGCTAAGATGTCTTCTGTTAAACAACTCAAGAGTCATTCAATTATTTCAGCGAGCCATCAAGGAACACTTTGAAGATTTGAGCAAAGATTGTTAAAATTTAATAACATCAACAAAAACCTACTTCTTCTTATTGTGGTAAATTTCCAAACAATAAGTGTTTGTATATATGATGAACTGGATAAGGTACATTCCCCATATGAATATTGTTTACATTTTGGTTCCCTACCACAACACCAGGAAGAGGAAATTTTGCTGTTCTTCCTATCTATAGCAAATGAAACATTCATGGCTGGCACTCTCCTTGTAGCAAGGGTGGTGATTCCATCAACAGGAAATAACTGATAAAAGTAAGAAGATTTCTCATACTTGTTGGCATTGTCATCTTAACAAAAACCTTTATGTAGCATGACACCAACTTCAATCACAAGAGGCCACATTTAAGGAATAGTAACCCCATGTGAAATGAACATTAAGAGCACAATACTGTGCAACTCACAGGCATTTCAAAGGGATGCTGTTAATGGCTATTTCCTTCTTTCCTTCTTTCTTTTCTAGTTTGTGAACACTGTAGTATTAACCCAAAAGATTTCATAGCTTTATGTGAAAATTCATGCATAATTCATTGTGCTTTCCTAAAATAGGTTCATAAAAAGTACCCAGGCCTCCCGCCTTCGTATATTTCTAGCCTGTCTGCCAATATATTCTTATATTTGGCAGATAGAATTTTGTTTTACTTTATGCATGTTATTCTACGTACCAAAAAAGAAAAGGCCAAAAACATTATTACATAGTTAGAAAATACAAGACAAGTGAAATTCCAAATCATGAACTTTATTCACATAGACAATAAATGACAAAAAAGCTAGCAGGCTTAGATTAAAATTTTCCTTGGAAGCAACCATGAAATATTGGAAAATATATGCAGATAAACATCAAAATAAGTGGAAATAAAACAATTATCATTTCTCCTTTAAAACTTCATATTATTTAAAGCCTACAACACCATCTCATAACATGTAGTATTATTTTACTTAGACATAATCATGTGAAATATGTAATTCAGGAAAGCAATTAAACTTCAAGGAATATCTTCCTGTCTTTCTGCATCTCTCTCTCTCTCTCTCTCTCTCTCTCTCTCTCTCTCTCTCTCTCTCTCTCTCTCTCTTTCTCTATCTCCATATAATACACACCTTTGTTTTCATATCAGAAAAGGTGGTATTTGTAATGAGGAGAAATTTCAGAATGGGATATCAGGGATTTCATTTTGTTTGTATCTTACAGAGACAGAGCATATGTTTTCTCCTAACTAAGGACTTAATTGGATAGTGTGTTACTGTGTTAGCATGTGTGTGTGTGTATGTGTGTGTGTGTGTATTGCAGAATGAACAGGTTCTTTTAACTTGTGTTTAAATTATTTAGAGACATGACTGATCTAAATGGTAGCAAGATTAATTTTTCTGGCTATAAAAGAAAAAAAAAGATTGTTACACACCCTGAAAAGTGATCAGCAGATTGAGTGAATGCATGCTAAAGTAGCCAGTGCATTTCAGGGAAAGGACTGCATTTTTGAGTATAAACTAGTTTTATTTTATCTTCTAAAACTTTAGGAGTGTTATTCCATTTTCTTGGAAATGGAATTGAAGTGAGTGCTAGAAGCTAGATTTTTCCTTGCAGCATGATAGCTTTTAAAATTGTAACATTGAAAGAGACTGGTGGCTACTATTCTCTGAAACCTTTATTTTTTTGAAATCATATTGTGAAAGTTAATATATTGATTAAAATATTTTACTCACTTTAATAAAAATATATGCTTCAATTTTATAAGGAAATATTAAACCAGAAACGTAACCTTATTTGTTTGTTTAGCATTTATAAACCATCTTTCATCTGGGAAGTTTAAATAGCAAACACAGCTATATTACTTTACAGTATCTGATTTCTGTGGATTAAACTTTAATAAACTCTAACTAAAATGATGATTTTGGGATGTCTTTAGTGTGAATGGTAGTATGTACTGAATGATGAACAAGAAATCCTTTAAAATCATGACAGTAGTCCTGGGAAGATGTAGAACTCTGAATTTCTGATAGATTTTTCAAAAATCAAGATTATGGAGGTGGATTTGCAAAATTGTTCTAGTATTAACTATATGAAGAATGTTTCTGTATAGTTGGGATAATAGTCAATTATATGTTCACTGACAGATGATGGTTTAAAATCCTGTTAAGTCTGCTTGCCAAAAATCACACAATAACATCTGAATGTGAGTGCACTTTTGTTTTTATTATGTTATGATTGACAGAAATTTGGGTCAAGATTCAAAGGAAATTAGTTGTACTAATGTTCATTTGCTAAGTCTAGAGTAGGAAATCCAATTTGGCAAATGTAAGGCAGGCTGGCTGGGGGAGTTGAAGTCCACAGGTCTTAAAGTTGCCAAGGTTAGATCCTCCTGGTCTATATCATTATGATAGATTAGACGGGCAAGAGATTCTTATGAGAGATGGATGGACAAAATTGTTCTAAGAACACCAACACAGAGTAGGCTATCTCAAAGCAGTGACACCAGAAAGCAAGCCCAGAATGCATTGGGAGTTAGAAGGTTCTGGAATTTTCAAGAGACATTCTAAAAACAAAAACTTCTACATGGAATAAATTTGCCTTGACCTACTGAGAAAATATTTAGTGTTCAACAGCCCATAAAATTTCTCATTTCTCACCTGTGGTGGGCTGCTCTAACTGAATGTTGCATTCTGAAATCTGAGTCAATTTTGTGTAAATGGTATTCAGTTGCAGTTGTGTAATATATGTGGCACAACATATCATATATCATATCATTATAATTGTTTTAGGATACTTTAATTAGTCCACATTGATTCATGCCAAGCAATACATAGTTATGAAATTCATACATTATGATGTGGGCAATTTCAAGACAACAAAAATATGAGTGTGCAAGGTAATCAGAATATTCAGAGTAAGGGGGTAATAGTATGATTGTTTGACATTTTTCTTATCCAAAGAGAATGGAGGCTACCAGAACAACAGAACACAGTGAACATGCAACAATAGAGTTATGTATTTGCCTTTTTTCTTTAAAAAAAGAAGTTAAGATAAAGATTTCTCCTGTCCAATGATGTTGATTGGGTGGTGATGGTGCTCATCTCTGTTTCCTAGCTGAGGAGATCAGTGTTGTCCAAAGACACTTACTTCGTCATGTGGTATGACTATATGTTAAGGCACATGGAACACCATTACCTTCCCATCTAAATGGTACCTATTTATCTACTTTCATTTGTATCCTTTTGAACTGCTAGATTGGCAGGGACTGGGACCAGAATGGGAGCTCACCCATCATGCAGTGTATGGGTCTCAAACTGTCAAACATCTGGTCAATGAATCCAGTGTCTTAACTGCTAAATCACCATGTGACCCTTCCTTTCCTCTTACCCACTGAAAAATGAATGTTATATAGTAGCAAATGCAAAGATCAAGTGAAATACAACCATTAGAAGTAGAATTAGAGTGTTCTAGTCAAATAAAAAGGAAAATAAACTACTTTAAGACATCTCTTTCCCTACTAGGTATAGGATCCACAATATAGAGATGATTTAATAGAAGACACTCTGTTCCACGTTTCTGTATTGGTATGTGAGAATGACCTTGGGTGACAAGAGAGAGAGATGTGGATTCCTTATATATACAGTATTACCAGTTTGTAATATATATGTCAGCCTACAGAAAGAGGGAATGTGTGGGAAACATTACAGATGCCCCCTTCTCAGATTTCCGGATGCTGAAAGGGAAGGAGTGGAGAAATATTTTCAGTTTTGCAAGATTACAATAGAGATGGAGCTAATACTCTTGGTGGTGGAGTAAGGCTAAAAGTCCCTGAAAACTGTAGTTCTGATGTGAATACATACAAATAACACCAATGAGGATATTAAAAAGAAGTGGAACATTTTATTTTGATATAATTGATTCCCATCATATAATCACAAACATCTTCATGCTATATTAGCAATCTGTGATATATTCTGAAAATTTGCAAAACATTATGAACAAATGTTATATTCAAACATAGTTAACTCCTATAGACAAATTTGATTAATCAATCCCAGCTCAAGAGAATAAATTTTAGGAGCTTTCCACTTAGACCGTATTATTACAGATACATTTTGACTAAACATGGAGCTTTTGTTATCTATTTGGTCTGAGTAGCCAAATCTATAGTACGTTATTGGGATGATGTCATTTACCCAATGATATCATAATGCAGTTGACATCATTGATGATTTCCTGGATTCTCCAGGGCAAAAGTGTACTGTTAACTATATAGTAATAGCAATAGCACTTAGATTTATATACTGTTCCACAGTGCTTTACAGTACTGTCTGTGTGGTTTACAGAGCCAGCATATTGTCCCCAACAATCTATCTCTTCATTTTACCAATCTCAGAAGGATGGAAGGCTGAGTCAATCTTGAGTCCCATCAGGATCAAACAGCTGACAATTGGCAGAATTAGCATGCAATACTGCATTCTGACCATTGTACCACCATGACTCTCACACCCAAGAGTACCAATAAGAAGTGAAATATGTGAAATCTAGTTATCTTGAAAAACGAAATAAAGACATAAAATTATTTCAATTTACCAAGACTGTGTACATTGTACATAGATTTATTCTCTTGACTCCATCTATTTCACGCTATCTTCTAACTAAAAAGTACACTGTAGTTAAAAATTACTTCAGAGGCCCTTTTCTAGATGATTCTACTTTGTAAATCACTAGAGTAAGACAACAAAATAAATGAACAAATTGAGCCAATATTATTAGGTCAGGTCCTAAATCAGATTATATAGGATCAGTTGAATTTGATTCTGACTGAAAATATGTACTGGTTGTGACTATTATTCTTGTCCAGCCCTTCAAATTAATATTTGTTTATTTTATAGCATTCAAGTCTATCATGAAAGTCATTTACATAACATGTGACTACAAATTTGCAAAACAATTTTGAAAACTTCTCCTTTTTAAAAAGGAGTGGAGGAAATAAATACATAGAAATATGAAAAGAACATGAATGGATTTTCCTCCCACTGTTGCTTCCCCTCCATCGGTGATATTCAGTTTTGACAACCATTCAGTTATTCTGTAGTAGCTGGGTTTAAGCTTGGAACAATTTGATTGTAATTTGGATATGAATTTCAGTTCAAATTCAGTAATTTATCATGACCCCAAAGTCCAACAACAGAGATTAATGCAACTGCACAACATGTAATTTCACTGTTACCTAAAGAGGCTCGGAATATTTATTCAAATAAAACTTGGTTTAAAATCTGCTAATATGATTCACATTTGACTGCTTAGAATGCATGGAACACACAATGGCATAAAATCTCTTTGCATTACAGGAAACATTCACATTTGGTTTTATAAAAAGTAGAATATACACAATGCGAAATTCCTACTGGGCTGACAATTTAAATTACGGTACTTGTAATCAGTTTTCTATTTCTATAGAAGGTAAAAGAACAGATAACATGTCAGTGTTTTCTTGCATCCCTATTTATACAGAACCAGCTAATTTTCAATTAAGATATTCTGATACAATCGGAATGGAGCCATGATAAAAATATGATAGTTCCAAGAATTTGTATAAGAATGGTAAGCAGTAGAACTACAGCTGTTAAAGATGTCTGTATATAGATTTATATGAAATCTGGCCTCCATCACTTTAAAGATCTATATCCCCAAACCATTATCTAATAGCTATTTGAGTATTTTCAAAGATGAGTATGAAAACAAATTCTTGGAAAAAACATCTGAAAGGTGTTCTACAACCAATGTCCTCTGCTCCACAGGGATTTTAAATTGTTCTTCCTTCTGAAAGGAGCCAAGATTGTTGATGCAAATTCAAGTTTTAACATGCTGTGAAAAAGATTTACAAATAAACTCCACTATGGCAAACAAAAGTTCTATCTTGTAAACTTTGACTCTACTACCGTTATCTCTAGGAAGCCAAGCTTACAATAGGAGAAATCCGTACAGAAACCTGCCCTGATCCAAATTTTTTGTTATTAAAAACCATCTTGCATAAGAAAAGAGCAAATTGCCACAGGTAGTTCTCGACTTAAGACCATGATTGAGCCCAAAGTTTCTGTTGCTAAGTGAGATAGTTGTTAAGCGAGTTTTCCCCCATTTTTCCAACCTTTCTTGCCACAGTTGTTAAGTGAATCACTGCAATTGTTAGATAAGATGTTGTTAAGCTTCCCATTAACTTTCAATCAATAACCAATTACAATAATGCTGGAAGGGACCTATGGTACACCCTATAATGCTGAAAGGGACCCTCTACCATTTCTGGCTTCTGAAAAGGAGGCTATTCCACTGGTTAATGGTTCTTACTGTTAGGAAGTTCCTCCTTAATTCCAGGTTGGTTCTTTCCTTGATTAGGTTCCATTCATTATTTCTTGTCCTGCCATTTGATGCTTTGGAGAATAATTTGACTCCCTTTTTCTTTGTGGCAGCCTCTGGCAAAAGGCGAGCACATGACACCGGGACATTACAACTATCATATGAAGCAGTTGCCAAGCATCCACATTTCAATCACGTGACTATGGGGATGCTGCAACAATCATAAGTGTGAAAAATGATCACAAGTCACTTTTTTCAATGCCGTTGTAACTTCAAATGGTCACTAAAGAAATGGTTATTAGCCAAGGCCTACCTGTATATCGTTGTTGCTATTGCTGTTGTTGTGTCCTGCCAGAATTTTTGCCTGCATCCCCCCCCCAGTGGTTGCCTTGAAACAGAAATTCCCTGGCAATGTTATCTCAGTTAAACCAAACTTTCTTTTGGGCAGGAAAGAAATAATTATTACTTTGAAGTGAGAGGCTGGGAGATGGGGTGAGGCAAGAGGAAACTCAAGGAGGAAACACAGCAATTGAACACTATCATTAGATCCTTGAGACCTGGAACTAATTTCAAACTATGGCTGTCTGTATTTATTTATCCTGTATCTCTTCATATTCCTAAATCACCAGCAGAGCTATAAGGTTTATATTAATTTCTTCAGTCTCTGACTCAACTAAGAGCATGGTGTGCTAAGGTATTCCTTTACATCCACATGCATTCATTTTCTCAAAGTGCTCTAAAAGATTGTGAGCAGTGGTGGACTTCAAATTTTTTTACTACTAGTTCTGTGGGTGTGGCTTGGTGGACATGGCATGGCTTGTGGCGTGGCTTGGTGGGCATGGCAGGGGAAGGATACTGCAAAATATCCATTCCCATACCACTCCAGGGAAAGGTTACTGCAAAATCCCCATTTCCTCCCAAACAGCTGGGACTTGGGAGGCAGAGAATAGATGGGGCGGGGCCAGTCATAGGTGGTATTTGCCGGTTCTCTGAACTCAAAATTTCCGCTACCAATTCTCAAGAAGTGGTCAGAACCTGCTGAAAACCATCTCTGATTGTGAGTCACAACTGATGTTTGCAAGAGGGATGTTGATCTTTCATTGCAGGCCTTATTCTGCTAAACTACTAAGTATATAAGCCATTTCTATATGTTTTTTTCCCCTATCACACAAATGTACAAGTTCAGTGTATAGCTATTCAAAACTAAATATAACTGATGCCTTCTTAGATGCACTGTATACAACAACACAATCACAATCTGGCAACTTGTATATAAGATTATAATTGTCATTTCAGGTGAATGGCTGAATTCAAAAGAATTTTCTCCCCCTTACTGGCAATATAATTGTTTCTGTGTCTTTGTTAGCTTTCTATCCCACATTTTGTCCAGGAGCTCAAGACATTGCACATAACCAAACATTGGGGTGTAAAAATAAATAAATACATTGCCAATGCAAGGAAAATTCTTTCCTAATCTGCCCCTCTACAATATCTAAGAGGCTAAAAAACAGGTCAAAAGCCACCTCCATGAGATTTTGCAGTTGATGGTGTACTTGTACCTGATTCACCACATTGATTTTCAGTAAAAATATATTTAGTTAACACTGAAGATACTTAGTTCAAAGTTGTTTCTCTTGCCAACCTTCTCTATAGTTAGTCTCTTCACTATTGCCTTTCCATGGTCCATTGATGATGCTATACCCTGTGTGTGTGTCTGTGTATTTTGCACAGTCCACACTGCCTCTATAGTCAACTAGTTTCTCATGTCCCAAGGGTGATTTTGCAAGAGGCAACTGGACTTTTTTCTTGAAGACGTTTCGCTTCTCATCCAAGAACCTTCTTCAGTTCTGAGAATCTCCATAGACATTTAGTTTCTTATGGCACAACATGAAAAAAAAAGTGTTCTGATTTATAGTATCCTCTGATAGCACTGATCCAGGAGGCAAGGATCAATCTGTTTTTCTTTCTAAAAATCAGAATTTAGAAAGTGATGTATTATAACCAGAAAACGAAAGATTGTAATTTAGAATAAAAATCTATTCATGGCATAACGTCTCAAGCTGAATCCCCATCTCACCCGTTAAGGATTTTAGATGCCGCACTATGAAAAGCTCCTGCTGAAACCTTTTAAAGCCACTACCGGTTCAAGGAGATGGGGCAATTTACAGCAGCTTTTCTTATATTTGGTCCCATTTCTTTATTTTTTTTTACAGAGTTGTCAGTGACAATTTGAAAAGACCAATTAAACAGATGCTTGTTTTTGAACCGACTGAATGAATCGCTCAGTTTTCCAACCAAGCCTCTGAGAAATTTAAAAGTGAATTCAACGAGCTTCTGCACTTTAAAACTCCCCCTCCCACACACACACACACACATACACATATACACACAGAGAGACACGCATCCTCAATGACAGATTTAGAAGCATCTTGATTGCGTTTGGAAGCTGTAGTTCCAAGATCTGACACTTAGGTCTCATGTCACTCCCTTCCTTTCTACTAAATATTTGCAAATTATGTAAATAGTCAAGTGCACCCCTGAAATGTGAAACAAAGAAGACAAACATTATTGCTCATTATCATATTCATGTTGCTGGCTCGTGCTTTCAAGCTCGAGGAGTTATTGCAATCTTCAGTCAGCAGAGCCAGGCAGGCCTACATATCAACCTTTCAGCCAGCGATGCTGCGTAGCACATTTGCTTATTTCACTTATAAAAATGATTGTTCTTGAACAGATTGCTTTGATCAGCAGATGACTTGAAATATATATATATATATATAAATATAATTTCAAGTCATATATATATACATATATGAAAGTAAACTCATCCTCTGACAAGAATGTTCAAAGACTTTTCCGTGCTGTTGATTTGCATAGTATTTTCAGATTCATTTAGGAAAATGACAAATCACTCTTGAAAGCCCGCTCAGTCAAAATATCAAGGAACATGTGCCAGGCTCATAGCTCGAAACTTAATATGACATAATTTGAAAAATCCCAATCATCCTATTAATAATGAAAAGATGCAAAGTTGGAATCATATAAGATTAATCTGAAAATAAAATACTGCTATTGCCCCAGCTGACAGTATAATATTTTTTTTGAATCTTTACAACAAGACAGGGAAGGAAGAATAATATTAAAATAAATGCTAACACTCTTTTTTATTCAGGAAAAATTCTCCTTCTCTTAGTGCTTATAAATCCATTAAACATTCAATAAATCAGTTTTTTCCCCAGGGATAGTGATTCTGTCAATTTAGATTTTGAAAAAATTCTGAATTTTATGAAGTTCTGTTTGGATCTGAGCTCTCGTGAATATTCATACACAGCTTGGGGTGTAATTTTAATGTATACATTTTTGTGTGCAATTGTCATACAATGTCCATGCATGTTTCTTTTACTCTGACTCACTCTTCACACACACACACACACACACACACACACACGTATGCGTGCACACACAGAGATACATTTTCTTGTATATCTTTTAGTTGAGAGCTTATAATATTCTAAAAGTGGGGAATTTAAATATATTTATTCTATATTTTTCTACATATACTGATCCTGATATATGTTCCCGATGAAAGAAATCTTTTTCCCCCTAACTAAGCTTAACATAAAAGCAAAGAGAGATTTTTTTCCCCCCCTGTGTGCTGGTAACATGGTAGAAGACATACAGAAATAGTTGGTTTGCGTTGTTTAAAGAAATGTTCTACCACATTTATCACCTTTGGACAATTAAATATCAGTCTTCCTCTGAACCTGGTTACTTTAGGGTAAGCACAAGTTATTGTTAACCTAGTTTTCATATAATCTACATATTAATAGCCAAGCTGTGCCATTAGGCAAAGTGAAACGGCTACTCAAAATACATACAGTGAAAAACCATTGCCTTGCTGGTGTTAGAAGAAGATACAATAACTAGTCTGACCAGATTTGGGGAAATTAATAGCAATAGCAATAGCACTTTACAGCACTATCTGAGCAATTTACAAACGTTAACATATTGTTCCCAATAATCTGGCTCCTCATTTTACTGATTTTGAGCTGGTCAGGATCGAACTCCTGACAGTGGACAAAGTTAGCCTGCAATAATGCATTCTAACCACTGTACTACCAGGACTCCAGGGCTTTAGACAAACAAATTTGCAAGGGCTAAATTTAAAATATAATGTCAGCAGTATGCATGGTACATAGATTATTAGTGTCAGAAGAACGAAAGAACAGAGAATGGCAGAAAAAGGAGCATGTTGTAAATAGGCATTAATATTGGCCGATTCAAAGCTGCATAAGCTAACAGCCAATTTCTTGTAGTGGTTAAAGACTAGAAACCAAGAGACCATGAATTCCAACTCTTACTAGAGGTCCAAAGCTATCTAGATCCAATCAGTCATCTTGTGTGGCACCTGCCCTCATGATGGACTCTGCTGATGTTCTGGAGGGCCAAAGACATCCAACTGTTCTCCCAGGCCTTGGGCTAAGGTATCTTAAACCCTCTCTGTTGGAAGTTAAATGTTGGTGGATTGTTTGGGGTTGTCCTTTGCTATTTTGTTACTTTTTTAATGTGGGCTTTTTATTGCATGTTGATTAAATATATGAATAAATAAATACCTTTCTCGCTCTCTACTTCAACTATTTCTTTGCTGCAGCTACTAGCTAAGGATGATGAGAGTGATGGATATTGGGTTAAGGGTCTGCTGTTGATATAGGTATCCATTTCTAATAGTCATGCCAAAATGATGAAATGTTGAACTAGATACGAGATAGATTTTGCCCTGAAACGTCTTAGTGTTTGCATTGTTACTTCTCACCACCCACTCCAAGGACACCTGGGTGTGTCATATATAGCTTGGTTTTTAGACTGAGCTGAAAGTTTAGCTGATCAAACCTTGAAAAAGGAATCAATATTTTCCTGGATGAAAAATCATATGCTGGAGCTTTGGTCCATACTGAGTGCTATACAACTGATAGTAGAATGCTAACATGACCTTTCAGTTTCAATGCTGTGTTCTAGTTTGCATAAAACATACCCGTGGCTGAATAGATAGTGACCCCATCCTGCTATTTAATATTATGCATCTTATCCTACGTATTAGCCTTCTAGGGCCAGCTTTCAACCTTCCTTATTCAGGTGTTGAAATATATTTCCTGCTTTCGGAACATGTGCAGCTTCAGCTTTAAGAAACTGCACTAATTGGAGTGCAGCAACACCAGATCGAGAAGCGTGAGATTTGTTAAAGATACAACATAAATCCCAGTTTTATTGCTTCTTCTGATAGCAAATCTAAACAGAAGTCCTGGAGAAAATCTTCAAGCACCTAAATTTTATGTGTGCTTCAATAGCTTTTTCTCTTCCCCCGGGGAAAGAATGATACCTCTGTATGAGCATCATGGAGATCTAGGAACTCATTGCTCCCACGGCGATAAATCTCTTGGTTTATTTATTTATTTGACAGGCTGGAAATCATATCAGAGTCATTTTTTATATAAAGCGGCAAACAATGACTGTTTCATAAACTTGCTGCCTTTGTGCATAGTTTCTCTTGCACATGCACTCACAAAAATGAATGGAAACAAGAATCTGCTCATTCCATTGTCATTCACTTGGCAGAGATGGGAATATTTGATGGATTTTTAAATGGGACATGTAGAAGTATTGTGTAGATTGCTCAAAATGGTCTATAGTCATAACAAATTTGACATGATCACAAACCATTCTAGGTCTCATGCAGAGCTCAAGAAAGCCAGTGGTAGTTTTAGTGCCTCATGAGTAATGTTTCTATATTATAAATATTGGTCAGTACAATTCATTAAAAGGCATTTCTAAAATTATAGGTGTGTAAAGTAATTATTATTAAAAGAAAACGTGTACATTCCTAATAGTAAAGAGTAAGTTGCATTTATGAAATTGTCACTGTACATCAGGATATATAAGCCTTGTTTGGTTATTCAGTTAAATTGAAATAGAGTAGGAAATGGGTTTTCAGCTTGCACATGATTGGATGGAAGGTTGAAGGAAGATGCACTCAAGCTTGCTTGAACTTTGCTTGAACAAGGATGTAATGATTTTCATATTGGACTCCTTTTTAATTAGACTCCTGGAATTTGCAGATAAATATTGTTTCAATCACAGTGTCTCTGGAACACATGTAGACCCATTAAGGAGCCAATAAAGGAGAATATTTGTAACTCAAGGTTGAAATAAGGGGTCCTAGGTGCTCTTTGAGGTTGGTACTCTCATTACCCAAACTAATTTAGCAATGTAACATTTGTAACAAAACACCAAGATCAGAGAACATCAAGAACCCCACATTGAGAGCAAAATTGCAGAGATTTATCCCAAGGCTTGAAACTTTCCATATATTCAATTGAATGGATGAACAGGGCCCTAGACATAGAGCCATGTGACGCCCTACCAAGGTTGCCACTGGTTCAACCATGTTTCGCTAAGCTTCCATTTTATATCTACTATCTAATATTAGCTGGATAGTGCAATTTAGAACAGATAAAGATTCAACTTCTTCCATTAGTTGAAACCAATACCAGAATAAACTCCTTAGTATTGGAAACACTAATCTTAGAATAAGTGAAATAATAAGGTTGGAGCAAGAGTAACTCTGGGTATTACAGCCATAGTTCTAAAACACAATTTTTCTTTCCTTCTCTGCTTCTGTTTTGGTACAATAACAAATATATAATATATATCTTACTGCTTTAGAACATCCATACCCATAGGAAAATAATGTATATTTTATATGCCTGCCTGGTAGTAAAATAGGAACAAACCTTGCCATCTTCTCCATCTGTCTGCTACCATGGCTGTTGCTTTTCCATAATATCTTCATTCATGTGTTTCACTCTTTTGACTTTCTCCCCTTGCTATAAGTTTAGCAAGAAGGGTAAGAATTGCCCTGTTAAAATTTGGCCCCATTGCTGTGCTTGCAAAGGGATTAGAATAGATCCAGTTACCCAGTGTCATATATTCCAGCCACAATATTTCAGTTCACTTTAACACTTTCCAACAATTAGATTAACAACATCAGAGCAGTACTGTCTTTCTTAGAATAAGCTTTTATCCTAAAGCAAAATCTAGCATATGTCCAAATAAACATGCATGCATAAAGAAAGAAAAGCTCATGTATCTCTCCATGCCAACAATGCATTTCGGCATATCAATTTAGTCAATGTTTTTTCCTAGCAAAAATTACCAGCTTACTGCCTGATATTTTCCTAGCAATTGTCTTGCCAAACCCTCCCCTCCCACCAAATATAACACCTATAGAAAAAAAAATCCTTTGATCAACATCTGTATATTTGAACAATATTCTTAAATAAATATACTTCTGGGTCTATTCATATGAAAATTGGTAAGTTGATAGTGTCAGTTGACTAACTTTCCTGTAGTCTGCCACTAAAAGAAAGCTATTAAGAATGTCATTATTGTTTTTAAAACTCTGCAGTTAAAAACCAAAGATCATTTATCTCTCTGATATTTAGGGCTTCCCTGCATTCTACGACTTATCCAATTGCATGGTATTATTATCTATCACAACTTCATTCAAGCGTGCTGTATTTTTGTTTAAAAGTCATTTGTCTGTTTCTAGTTACAGTTATAGGTAAATTTCTAAGGTTGATAGAATAAAGTTAGAGAATTTGGATTTCCGAACTAAGAATCACTTCTGATCCTCAATCAGGCTCTCTTCCAAATTGCTGCATTTGCATTCAAACATCAACCTGATATGTGTGCACGCTGTTGATAGAAAACCAAAACAGCAGAGTTAAAGAAGAAACCTAAGCTAGCTCAAAGCAAGAATAATCCATACAATGATCCCTCTGAACTCACCTCTACTATTATCCCTTTACTTTTACTTCTGGAGTGCCCCTACCGTTACTGTTTCCCTTTTATAATTGGTTTTGTTTTTGTGAAGTAGTGAGTTTCTAAATGAGCTGTTGTCCCTTCAATTGCCCAGGTGCTTCCTGATACAACTCTGCTCCCTGGATGTATTTCTTTGGGGAAAATTATTTTTGCTCCTGGTGGTTAGAAAACTGAACTTCCGGATGACCCCCAGCCAGGCAGAAGCCGAGGAGCTTAAGTGTGAATACATTCTCCCAGGCTGCCAGTGACCTCAGCTCTGACCCAGATGGACCACACTCTGCAGAGCAAAGATATAATTATACTTCTGTGCTGTTTCAGTCATGAACTTATCCCGAGGCTGTCAACTGTGCACATTGGTGTTTATTTCAACATGATAGTTCAGTGTTCTTGCTTGCTTGGTAATTGGAAAAGATACTTTTGTGCTCTTGCCTGGTGGGTAATTGGAAAGGTAAAATAAAAAAATATAGACACCTTTTCTCAAATTCACACAGGTGAAACAGGAGAAGCAGCAGTGGGACTAGAATTTTCTATTTCTTTTAAGACACTCACATTGGATCTAAAGGAATGCATTTAATCACTTTTTTTTAGCCAGGTATCGATCATTGCACATTTTAGAAACAAAATCTGAGTCAAAATTATAATTGCAATTAAACATTTACATACTTGTCTCAGAGATGGCAATATATAGTATTTGCATTGTCATTATAATTTTTATTTGCTTTTAAACTATATAAACTTTTACCTTTTCATAACAAATTGCATTTTACTTTTGAAGCATCATGGCTTCACATGGATGAAATACAGCTGTGGGGCCTAAGCATGAGAGTATGTATTTGTGAGTGTGTGTGTGTGTGTGTGTATTTCTGGTTCTGGAGGGCCATAGAGACTAAGCTAATGGAGGCGGTACAGAACAGAATTTGTACCAGCATAAAAGACAGGCTATTTGGAATCCAGACAAATAACTCTTGATACAGTGACAAAATTTACAAGGCAGCAAAGTGATAAACAAGTATGTGGAAGTGTGCATATATTTAAGGAAAATGGCTTCTCTTTTTTTAAGCTTAATTTCATGTTGGAGCAGTCCTAATCAAGTCATCAGCAGTTTGATCAAGCCGAAATATCTTTCTTCAAGGAAACTCCCCATGGGTCATTTGAAATAAGCAGAAATGCCTTATTGTGAACTACCTGTCTTCTGAAATGGTAAATACTTCATCACTGGAGGATTTCAAGAAAAGATTGGACAGCTATTTGTCTGAGGTGGTATGAGTATTCTGGACTGGAAGTTTGGATTAGAAGATCTTGAAGGTGCCTTCCAACCATATAGTTTTATGAGTTATGTTTTCCTCTTAGCCAAATATTACTCAGTAATAAACATGCCAGTACTGGTCAAGATATCTATTTTGAAGACTCAGTAGTTCTAGAATGCAAGCAATTTAGGAAATATAGTGCAGTTTTCTAAGATGCCTTAACAATTAATGTAGGAATAGAAGACCAAGGAATTGCATTTTTAAAAATTCCTTGTCACTAAAATAGGGCTGGGACTTGGACACATATTTAGAAATACCCTACCCAAAAGCTCTAGGGAAACATTAAGACAACCTGAGAAATGTGTATATTTCAAGACTTGTTTCCAATCTTGACTTTGGCTTCCTGAGCCAAAGATGAATTTATTAGGAATTTTGTAATTTATTGAGGTGTTACAGTATAACACATGTAAAAAAAGTGATTTAGTCATACAAAGATTTGGAAATGATGTTTTTACTAGCTGCAACTCAAGATGTCAATCATTTAATTTGGTAATAAGTGAATCAACAAATGTAAATTTGCCATAAAACAATGAGAAAAGCATTGGCATTCATAGTAGTCCAACTACCTATGTGTATATATGTAATCTTAGAATACCTGAGCACTGTCTTTGTCCAATATCAGTAGTCCAGCCATTGATATAGGAGTAAAGACTGAAAAATAATAGCTTTCCTAATAAGAAGGTAAAGGCTAAAAATCTTGACAAAAATATATATTTTAAAGTATGCTATTTAGGCTCAGAAAGTATCTAATGATAAAGCAAACAGTCATATCTTGTAAATATTCTGCCTATGTTGCATGTAACTCAATGATGAAATCCATTTTAGGATTTCCATTTACTAAATCTACTTCCGAAAAGGATTGCAATTTGACTGCCATTGTATATTGTCCATTTACCTCAGTGCCTTCACACTTTGCTCTGCAGCTGACAAAATTAACTACTGTTTTTATCTTAATGTATATGATAACACTCCAGTTGTTCTAACAAGCAAAATGATTAGTTTACCAGGCTACCTCAGAAAGCAGAAATTATAATGACATGTATTTTTAACTTGTAACTTTATGCTGTGATTTCAAAATCATTGCTTTGCCTGCAATTCTTTTGTAACACTAGCTTGTATTTGTCCTATTATTTGGAGAAAGACTGACAACTTTTCACTGAAAATAATTATTAGTTAATGTTCATGCACTATATTAAGTACAAACAGTTGAATCTTACAGCATCATGTACAGCTCATGCAAGTGTTTTCAATAGCAGAATCTCTTGTGTTTCAACATCTGATCTCTACTCATCAACCATTTCCTGGCTTCTTTGTTGAAAGTAAAAAGCGCTGTATTTTCTGTTTTGAAAACAACAGAACTATTTCCTACAAATCCTACGTCCTTTTAAGAGCCTTTTAACAGTGCAAAATCAGCAGATACACTAGTTAAACATCTGGTGGGTACATTCAGAATGACACGGTCTCAGCAAACAAATCCTTTCAGAACAAAATTTGTTATCATTCAATAACTATGTCCACATGATACAGCTAGGGGTGTGATGCTACCCATGAGATAAAATTTTATCTCTGTGAGATGGTAGCAGTCAGGAAGTACAGATATCATGAATGTGTCAATGAAGCTATTCTTGATTATTTTAAACTTATCTGCCCCCCCACACACACAACATAATATACACACTCACATACACAAACTGTGATAGCACAATTAGGTATGGGGTCTCCATGGAAAGAGTTAAGGAAGATTTATCTATACCAGTGTTGGTAAACCCAAAGTATGCATGCCATAAGTGGCACGCAGAGCCATTTCTGAGGGCATGTAAGGCATTGCCCTGTCAGCTCCAGCGTGCTTGCGCACACTGGCCAGCTGATTTTCAGCCTTGATTTTTGTAATTTTCACCCTCATGAAGCTTCAGTAGTTTTCAGGGAAGCCTCTAGAGGGTGAAAAATGGCACAATGGGCAAACTGGAAGTCACTTCTGGCTTCGGAGGAGCAGGGTGAATTTGAGTCAGCAGAGGAAAATGCGGAACCAACTGTTGGTCAGGTTTGGGGCTCAGAGAGTGCTAGACTGATGCAGCAGCCTTAGTTGGGTTGATTGGACTAGTGACATGCTGAGGCAGGTGAGCCACAGCTATAGCACATTGGCCGCGAGGCTCCAGGCAAGGATCAGCATTAGCTGCTGCCATTAGAAATGAGGAGGAGGTATAGTCCTTAGCTGCTACTGATCCAAGGACATGTAGAATAGAAAGGAGATAGGTACAACACTGGTCAGCTAGACTACTTGTGTGGAAGCAACCTCACCTCTCATGAAGGGCTTCCCCCTGAGAACTTGAACATTGCCCTGAACAATGTGCCCTGTTGTGTGCTTTACATGCTTGTGCCATGTATCCTGACCTGTTTGACTCATGGATTCTTTCCTGAACTTCGTGTGTGCCCATGGGACACAGCATGGCAAGAATTACCCAATAACTCTTGCCATGCTGAGCTTAGAAACTGGACCTGTGCAACATGGGTGCTGAGGGCCTGTTTAGGATAAACACATGTAGATTCTTGCTGTATGTGTGCGTGTGTGGGGGGAGGGAAGGCAGAGCAGGGCAGCACAGTGACTGACATTTTGTCATGTGCATCTGCTTAGAAGATAACTTTCAATCAAAGCCTCAATGAAGCCATATGCCCTTTAAAACATTTTTTCTCAACCTTGATAACTTTAAGATATGTGGACTTTAATTCCCACAATTTCCAGCCAGTTCCTAACAATTTAAATAGGGAACCATCAATACATTCTGATATATGAGCTAGGTTTGCTCAATTCTTTAAAGCAATGTTTGGGCAACCTTAAAATGTATGGGCTTCAACTCTCAGGTTACCCCAACTAGCGTTTGTTTGTTTGTTTGTTTGTTTAGTCGGTCAGTCAATCAGTCACATATTAGATAATATATAAAAGTATAAACATGATTGGAATACATGAAATGAATATGAATAAGAGGGAACATTAGGAGAGGGATGGTACACACACTGGTGTGCTTATGCATGCCCCTTACAGACCTCTTAGGAACGGGGTGAGTTCCACAGTAGACAGTCTAAGGTTAAAATTATGTGGATTTGGGGATGAAACCACAGAGTCAGGTAGTTCATTCCAGGCATTGACCACTTTATTGCTGAAGTCGTATTTTCTGCAATCGTGTTTGGAGCAGTTCACTTTAAATTTGTATCTATTATGTGCTCATGTATTGTTGTCATTGAAGCTGAAGTAGTCATTGATAGGTCAGACATTGTAACAGATAATTTTATGAACTACATTTAGGTCATACCACAGGTGGCGTAGTTCTAAGTTGTCTAAACCCAGAACTTCAAGTCTGGTGGCATAAGGTATTCTGTTGCGAGCTGAGGAGTGGGAGACTGTTTTTGTGAAATATCTCTGGACACGCTTAATTGTATTAATGTCTGATATGTAATGCAGGTTCCAGACAGATGAGCTGTATTCAAGAATTAGTCTGGCAAATGTTTTGTATGATCTGGTTAGTAATGTAATATTACCGGAGAAGAAGCTACGCAAGATTAGGTTTACAACTCTTAATGCCTTTTTGGCGATGTATTTCAATGGATACAATTAAAATACAATGGATAAATTTTAATGAATTTCCCAAAGCTCCACAAGGTTGTTAAAGCTAGTCTAATTTTGAGAGAACATGGACTGCAACTGAGAACGCTCAGCTCTTGAGAAGGCCATGTAGGTGGAAGTTCTTGAAAGAAGGGTCATAAGTGACCCTTCACTACCTGGTCTTAGTTTTTGGTCAGAAGCCACTGTGTCCTGAAGATATCCAGGTCCTGAGCCATGAGGGGCTTTGGAAGTGAGAACCAGCATCTTGAATTATTCCATCAAAAACTACTGGCAACTAATTAGGTTCTTGAAATAGGGGTGTTACATGAGCCATGGTGGCGCAGTGTTTAGAGTGCAGTACTGCAGGCTATTTCTGCTGACTGCCTGCAATTTGGCAGTTCAAATCTCACCAGGTTGAAGGTTGACTCAGCCTTCCATCCTTCCCAGGTGGGTAAAATGAGGACCCAGATTGTTGGGGTCAATATGCTAACTCTATAAACCGCTTAGAGAGGGATATAAAAGCACAGTGAAGCAATATATACAGTAAGTCTAAGTGCTATTGTTACATGGGAAAAGTTTGACGCTCCCATTGCTGCTTGAGGGCTGTATTGTAGACCATTTGAAGTTTCCTGATAGTCTTCAAGCATCGTCTCATGTATAATCCAGGTACATGAAATACAGTATTGTTTTCACATATGAGCAAGGTATATTACATGCATGGCTTACTGACACTTTTCCTGGGAGTGGAGTATTTTTTGTTTAATAAACTTGTACATAATATTGCAAAATCCAGCCAAGTTCATTTTTAAGCCTGAAGTTACAAACTAAAACTATGGAAAGATGGCAATTTCATTATGACTTCAATCAGTGCCAAATTTTTCTTTCTCCATTACTAATAAATAATTATTCAAAGGAATATTTACTTAAAGGTAGCTGACAAAATTCCATTATGATGGTGTCACTATCCAAAAGTTGCTTTGGGAATGTTGCACCAATATTCACAGTATGGATAAATGTTACTTGTCAATCAATTTCCTTTTGTGACAAATTATAGTAAAGATTAGTCAAAATGAAACAAATCACATGGAAGGTTTAACATCATGTAGAAGTGCATCCTTCCTTTTCTTTATTGTTTGATCAAATAATTCCTTTCTGATCCTCCAGCACACATTGATCCACTGTTCAATATAAGTAGCTCTACTACTATCGTCTATTAAAAGCATGAACCAATTTTCTGCCTGCTTTGAACAGAATCTCACATAAGGGTCTTCTGCTGGTATTGAATGATAAAGGAACAATTCCTTTTGAAATGACATAATAGAATAACAGAGTTGGGAGGGACCTTGAAAATCTTCCAGTCCAACCCCCTGCTCAATTAGGAGACCCTACACCTTTGATGACATGCAGAGCCCTCTCTGTGGACACGCGTGCCATCAGCAACTGCTCTTCTGGGTTCCATCGTGCACATGCGCACCCAAAATAGAGCAGCTGCATATATGCACCGGACCCGGAAGAACAGCTGGCAGTCGCATGCATGTGCACTGGCCAGCTGCTGTCTTCCGGGTTCCGGCACACTGGTACGTGCGCATTCCAGTTTTGGCACTCGGTGCCAAAAACATTAACCATCACTGTCCTATACCATTCTAGACAAATGGTTGTCCAATTTCTTCTTTAAAACCTCCAGTGTTGGAGCACCCACACTTTCTGGAGGCAATAGCACTTAAGACTTATATATCGCTTCACAGTGCTTTAAGCGGTTTTAGAGAGTCAGCCTATTGCCCCCAACAATCTGGGTCCTCATTTTAGCCACCTCGGAAGGATGGAAGGCTGAGTCAACCTTGAGCCTGGCGAGATTTGAACTGCCAAATTGCAGGCAGCTGGCAGTCAGCAGAAGTAGCCTGCAGTACTGCACTCTAACCACTGCGCCTCTGCAGCTCATCAAGTCGTTCCATTGATCAATTGTTTTCACTGTCAGGAAATTTCTCCTTAGTTCTAGGTTGGTTCTCTCTTTTATTAGTTTCCATCCATTGCTTCTTGATCCTGTGTGAGGTGAGCATTTCACGCATGCAAACCCTCGAACAAGGTTTAAACAACAGAATCAAATCATTTCGTCTCTGTGTTCATTGGCACGAAATCATTTGTAATTTCATGATGGATACCTCTGCTCAGATAAAATAGTGGAGCAGAGATGCCATTTTGGAGATCCTCTGTGTCTGCAGGATCTGAGATAGAAAAACCAATAGAAATAGTCCCTTTTTTGGGACCAGAATGTCCATCGCTAAACAAAGCAGTCTTTAAGTGAGTTACACCTGATTTTATGACCTTTTTTCCTGCAGTTGTTAAGTGAATCTCTGAGGTCATTAAGTCAATCATATATTCATTAAGAGAATCCCGCTGAGAACATTGTAAATGGTGATTAGCTGACCCTGGGATGTTGTAAATACACACTGATTATCAAGCGTCTGAATTTTGATCCTGTGACACTGCAACGGTCATAAGTACAAGGGCTAGTTATAAGTCATTTTTCCGCCCATTACCATTGTAATTTTGAACAGTTGCTGAATGAATGGTCATAAATGGAGGAGTACCTCTATTGTAGCTATGTAGCTCTTTTACAGAGATAAGCAAATAAAATAAAATTATACTTCATTTACAGCGGCGGTATAGATTGATATAGTGTTGCCCTTCTTTATCTGAAACTCATAATTAATAGTCCATTTGCATACAATGAACCCTGAGACTGAACCAGATCTCCGTTCTTTCCGCTAATACTTTTTGTTCTTAGGAAAATATTTTTTAAAACCAGGTTCATTTTTCTGCTGTCCAAACTCCTATTACTTTATTTCAGATTATAATCTGGATGCATGCTTATGTCAGCAATTGTACCTTCCCCCAACAACCTTTCCGATTAATTTTCCCTTCCGCATTTCCTTTGCAGATTGTGCTCCGGCTTTCTTCCTTTCAAAGCAATAGCCAAAACCGTACTAATAAATTCAAGCTCTTGAACTATGAAGAAAAATAATATTTTTAAAAAGCTGTGCTTTTTTAATAACAGCAACAACAACAAAACAACAAAAACCTGTTTACCAACTCTCAAGTTTGTTGGTAGACCAGAAAAGATAAAGTTCTTGTCCTTATTAAATATTTATCAGTTAATTACAATATGTAGATTGCACGGGTGGGTCATTCATCTTTTAAGGGGGAAGACAATAAAATACAGTGGAAAGTTGTGTTATCATAATTGCCTGCTGCCACTGGAAGCAGCCAAAGCTGCTGCAATGTATTTTACGTTTATCTGCACCGCCGCATTCCCATTTTGTGCACACAAAGCTGCCTCCGTTATTATTTCACAGATACTTAATGACTGCAACCTCTGCATTTTCTTAGGAGGGCTCTTTGCCAAAAGAGAGTTGGTTATCGCAACAACCTCAGGGTGATCTGTCTCTTCTTATCCTCTCCCACGCAAAGAAAATAAAAGAAAGGGTGATTAGAAACAGAGATTGGCTACCTTCTTCCTGCTTTAGGTCTAGTCCAGTGATGGAGAACCTTTTGACATGGCTCTGCATATGAAAAATTCGGAAAATGCCTAACTTGACTCTGCGCTCTCTCTCTCTCTCTCTCTCTCTCTCTCTCTCTCTCTCTCTCTCTCTCTCTCTCTCTCTCTCTCACTCAGTCACACACACACACACATACACACAAACAAAAGAAAAACAATTCTCTATCTCCCACCTCCATCTAGGCTATCCTAAAAAGCAGTATTCAGTATCTGATATTGATGAACAGTGGCATATTGCCCAAAGTGTTATGGTCACAGGTTCACCCACACTGGTCTGGTCTGAGACTGCCGACTGGACTCAACAGGGTACAGACTTCCAAATGCCAAGGTGGTGGTTCTTCTCACAGAGTCCCCTTCGGTGATTGTGAAAAACTGGGAGCCATGCAACATGTGCTCAAACAGCTCTTGAGAAATGTGCACCATGTTCCCATAAGAGGTCCCTATGAATCAAGACTTCTGCTGGATAATCAGTGGGCGCCAAAGTACCTCTAAGTCCTTCCCTTGCATTGCATGGTGCCACCTGCTGCTATTATTTACTTGTTTTGCTTTCTTTTAACTCCAAGTAATAAATAAATTGGAGCCTACATCTTCGAGCTGCAATGCATCATCTTATTTTTACAAGGATGCCTCTCAGTTCCTTGGGCTATTTTTTGGGGGAACATAAACAATGAATAGCTGGTGCTTGGGGTTTTGTTGGAATGGTGGTCCACCTGTCCAGAAAAAGAGCGAAAGGTAAGCTACACTAAAGAGATTGGAGGTGGACTAGATGGAGGGGAGCAGGTTTATAGGTTTTTTTAATTAATAGTTCTATCATAATGATTTCCCTCACTGAGGTGCCATTTGGTCAGCTCCAACATGCTACCAAATTCCAAATGTGATTCCAGTGTGGCCAGAGGTAGGTTCCTACCAGTTCTATCAGGTTCTATAGAGTAGGTAGTAACTCCGTGGTGATGTCACAGAGCCATTTCTGTCGGTGGCTCCATGGGCGCCACCATCTTGGATTTTGCTTCTGCGCATAAGCTACTTTTTGACTGCCGCATGCACGCTCAAGGCGCAATCCTGAGCGAACTGGCAGTAAAAAAATACAGAACCCACCTCTGAGTGTGGTGAACCTTTTTAATGGTTAATAATGAGAGCTTTATCATGTCACCAGTTCTGGAGGCTATAAACCTGCCTATAACAATCCCTTTACCCTGTGGGCTTTTCATTGGTCTCTGATAAATCAGTAGCATTTGAGCTGTTCCATGGATATACTTTAAATATTTTCTAGTAGAAAAATGGAACTGAAACATTTAAAGTTATTTAGTTTTTCTTTAAATCAATGTACACGTTCAAAACAGTCAGGTAGAATGAGAGTGAGCAAATACAAATAAATAGAAGAACTGGAAAGCTACGGTAAACTGCTTATGCCCTCATTCTAAAATTCATCTTGAGAGTGTTTCTTAATTAATCCATAATTCAGGAGGAACAGAACCTAGGGTGCAGTGGACCAGAGAAACAATAAATGAATAGAATAAGTGAATTCCTGCTATCTCTGCTCACGTTTGGTTCTCATCCCTAACTAGTACCGAGAAGCTCTAGCAATTTGGGCAGCTCTCTCTTTCAAATCATCACATTAAAACCATGGGCCACAATTTCACAAGTGACTTATCATGCATTGCAAGAATTGTGTCGTCGTGGCGAATTCAGAAAAACAGAGTAAAACACTGAAGAGAAACAACCAACCAATTATTCAATCATCATTGGATGCCTGCTTTACAAGAAAGAGGAATCCCAAACAATGGGAAAGCAAAGATTCTTATAGACCTGGGTACCAGGTAGGAAATCCTAGGGATTTGGTTTGTTGGCAACCTTTGGTGAAGCGAAGCCTCTTCTTGTCTGTGCACCTATGTACCTGGGGTGAGTTCTACTTTTAGACAAAATGGGCCTTTCAGGAGAGCAGCAGAGTTGGGAAAGCGCATTGTTAAGGCAATGGAAGGTTGTGGCCATCAGCTGATCAGGAGACAGAAGGCTGGGTTTCTCCAGGTTGCAACTAATTTGGGCTGTGCTGTGAGCTAGTGAGAGCCTCTAGTTTTTGGTTTCGAAGTAGTTGCAGGATGCTTTGTCCGGGGCATGGAAAGTCAACCTAGGATTAGATAAAGAGGTGAACTGGGTTTGATGCTAATCATATCCAAAAGATGGGGAGGGTATAGTCTCTGTTTTGCTTGTTAAGCTTATTTTCTCCATCACATGAGTAAAACTAAGAATAAGCAAATTAAGTACACCCAGAGAACTTCTCATAAAACGTGTTCTTGTTGCCCTACCCCAATCAGCAAGAGCTGACCCCAAATTCAGATAGACACTTTTATCCAATATTGCTGTCTGGCCACATAAAAGCAGAATTGGAAGGATTCTCAGTAATTCTCTTGTAGTGGCCAATATAACTACTGTACCCTACTGAACATACAGCTTCTGCTTTAAATCTAATAAAAGTTCATGTTTTTCTTCTTCATTTTCTGGAGGTTTAATATAACCAGCTGTTCTTGTTTTTTACAACAGGTTCTTATGGCATTTGGATTCCTGATTCATCACTTTTGTCATTATCCACCTCTTAAGTGGATCTGCCACAAGTGGGATACAGACACAGTTACTTTGCTGTCTGGAGGCTGAGAGGAATTCTGGAGTTGGAGTCCACAAGTCTTAAAGTTGCCAAAGTTGGAGACCCGTGGTCTGGAGAGAAGATCCTTAGTCTGCACCAGGGGTGGGTTCTGGATCCTGCTACTGCCGGTTCACTCAGGGATGTGCCACGGGCGCGCAAGCACAGTACTAAAAAAAAGCTTCTGCACATGCACAGAAGCAAAAAACAAGATCTCGGTTCCTATGGCACCGCCAAGAGAACCTGCTCGGTGGTGTGGCAGGCCTGGGTCGTTACTGGTTCCAGAGAACCAGGCCGCCAAATTACTAACAGTTCCGTAGAACCAGTCAGAACCGGTAGAAACTACCGTATTTTTCTGAGTATAAGATGCACCTTTTCTCCCCCTAATTGGGGCTGATAATTTG
>JANHFT010000897.1:228202-241014 GCA_032467955.1 Pseudoxenodon macrops | reverse complement strand
GGAATTTTTTTCTACTGTGCATGCACGCGCCCATGAGGCATACCCACGCGGCACGGGAGACAGCAAACCAGCAGTGAAGTAAGTTAGAACCCACCCCTGTCTATAGGACTTACATCCACTCCATATACAAGCAACAGAATTCTAGATTATTTTATTCTGTAATCTTCCTCTTCAGACAGCAGACCTTGGTTCTGTATATTCTGCCTAGAAGTGCTTGGGATTGAGATGACTAATCCATCTAATAAATAAATTTATCTTGACTATGTCATTTGCAATGATCAAACTAACAGATGCTGAGAAAGGGCTATTTTGGGGTTGGGTGGTGGGTGGTACGAAGAGAATTTCAACTAGAAATACACACATATATAAGACATTTTAGAAGAACATTGAAATTAAAACCCTGTAGTGTGTTATCAAATTGGTTGCATTTCTTTACTCACTATTTATTATTGACTCATCTGCCCTTGTTTTTTTTTAATACTTTGAGAATTTTCTAGAATTTATTCCTCTGTGAGCAATTGTGTTATGTATTATATTGGTGGCTTTGTCATTTTGATTGTACATTTTGGCTGTACTGTTTGGTTTGCCCTTCCTTCCTTCCTTCCTTCCTTCTTTCCGCTGAAGACAGAGCCTGGCCCAAAATTAACCTGCTGGCTTTGTGCCTAAAATGGGACTAGAAATCATGGTCTCCCACTTTTAGCCTGATGCCTTAACCAGCACACCAAGGTGGGTCTTCGTGTATGTGTATATATATGTGGTTTGTGTGTGTGTGTAGTTGTATCCTTGTGTGTATGTTTATGCCCATGTGTGTGTAGCTTGTGTCCATTGTGCATTTATATTTAAATTCACAGAAGTGATATGAACATCAGAAGTCAAATTTAATTTCATAGCTGAAATCACTGTTGCCTATATATAGCTAATAGGATATAAGTCAAAATAACAATTATTATTTTATTTGTTTCCTACGTTATTAATTTTACAAATAACCTAAAGCAGTGAACATATCCATCACACCTTCCTTTTCCTATTTTTTGCCAGAATAAAAATCTTGTGAAATGCATTGGGCTGGGAGAGAGAGAGACAGACTGGCCCAAGATGACTCAGTCAGCTTGCATGGTTTAATGGGACTAGAATTTACAGTATCCTGCTTTCTAGTCTGGTGTCTTAACCACTAGAGCACCTGACTCTATCTATGAAATATTAAATGATATAAATTAACCAAGACACTGCATAATGAGGAGATGCATGTGCTCTCTATGAAACTAAGTGCACCAAATTTCATAATGTTTATCTTCTCAATTTGTAAAAGCAGCAAATTAAATCAAAGAATAAAACTGGACTATCTTTTAAATTCTCAGGTAATCTGTGGAACTGTAAAACTTACTTTAATTTTTAAAATGAGTGAATGGGGATCCTTAAATACTTCGGAATTGAAATACCTTAAAAAAAAGTATTAGCTGAACTATGTAGAACAGAGTAAACTAGCTACAGTATCTTTTGCTGAATGATGCTAATTAACCATACTGTTTGGTCCTAGTGTTTAAAGTACCAAAATGGAAAGCCAGAGACTGTGAGTTCAAGTCTTGCCTTAGTCACAAAAGATGGCTAGATGATTTTGGGCCAGTCACTCTCTCTCAATCCAACCCACCTCACAGGATGGTTGTTGTAAGAAAAATAAGAGGAGGAAGGTGTGTTGGATATGTTTCCTGGCATGAATTATTTGAAAAATACTAAAGGCAAGATAGAAGTAAATAAAAAAAATAAAATAAAATATGTATTTCTAATTGGTATATGGTGTGATGGGTAAACATTTTAGTAGAGATTTCTGAGGGCCATTCAAGTTGAAATTAGCAGAGAAGTAAAGATTCCCTTCAAGAAAAGAAAGTCATAGAAAGATGATGTTCTATCCTGTCACCCTCTGAAAACTCTATTGTAAGTATAACACACAGAATAATCATGAGGTGAAATTGGCACTGGAAGAACAGGGAATTGCCCAAACTGGATTCCCAAACTAAAAAGGTAAGATGGCAGGACAGGGAATCTTGAGACAAGACATAACAGACAAGAGGATTGGAAAAAATTGATGTCAAATCTTCCATGAACTTCCTATGAGTTTCCTTAAACTCGTCTTTAAGAGCTTCTTCACCTCCTCTTTGTTCAAGTGGAGTTGGTGCTCAGTAAATACAGTAAATACTGTATTATAACATAGTCACCCAGTCAGGACTGGGTTTTAACATTGGAAGCAGGAATTATATATAAAACGGTTGGCATCACAGAGCCTGTGTGCAGAGGCAGATTGGAGTCGAAGGATAAGGCCATATGGAAACTTCCTTCCCTTTTTTGCCCCATTCCCATTTCTCCACTTGTTCTTATATATATTAATAGCAGAGCCATATGCTCTAGTCATCACAATTAATTGGATTTTTTGCTCCTTCAAACTGTTAACATGAGATGTTTATAAAAATATGTAACAAATAATTACAATGAAAACAGTGTCTAATAAAGATGAAGAGGATAAAAACCCTCATGAATTTTTAATCTGAAAACAAAAGACCATTATCAGGACTTAATTATATCATCAAATATTTAAAATTGCCTCCCATACTAAATTCTATTTGTATTTAATATTTATTTATTTGGTTTTTCAAAAAATATTGTCTATATTTTCATAATGCTGAAAAAAAGCAATGTTATCTGCATTGGCTGATATATTGAGCTGAATTAATAGCTTTTGTATACTGTACTAAAACTTCCTGTAACTACTGAGACACCGCTTATTAAAATTATACCATAAGTTTTTTTTTCTGGAAATTGGAAGCATGTTGCAAAAGAAGTAGATACATTTAAATGTTCTGACTTTCTTGCAGGTGCTACTGAAGAATACTCCATGTGATAGAATAGTGATGGCTAACCTTTTTGCCATCACGTGCCAAAAGGGGAAGAGTATGTGTGCCTGCACCCATAATGCAACGCCCCACTCCATGTATGCATACACAACCACCACCACCCACACTGCCCCCCCATGCATGCACACATGCCTCACTCTGGTTGGCCCGTTGGGTCTATTTTTCGCCCTCCCAAGGCTTCAGGTGGCTTTCCTGAAGCCTGTGGAGAGTGAAAACGGCCTCCCCACCTTCTGGAAGGGCAAAAATCAGCTGATCAGTGCATGCATGCACGTGGAGCTGACATAGGGCAATACCTCGCGTGCCCTCAGATATGGCTCTGCTTGCCACCTGTGGCACGCATGCCATAGGTTTGCCATCACTGTGATAGAATAATAGTTCAAAATTCCTTTCTCTCATATTTACAAAAATCAAATATCTTGACCCTGTTATTGTACTTTGTATGCAACTGATAAGATGCACACAGCACAGAATTTTGAAATATTACATCCAGTTATTTTTAGTTGTCTATAATATGGACTTCTATAACTATGGCATTTGGCTCCAAAAATATGCTTAGCTCTTGAACCTCTGGGTAAAAGTATCACAGTGCCCATGGAGATTCTTTAGGCACATTGTTCTCAAAGTGTAATCTTGCATAACTGGATGAATAATGGACATTTGAAGATATTTGGAGATCATAGTCATCTATACATTCTAGTGAATTATTTGGAATTCCATGGATTCTAAGTGGCTGATCAAAGTAACATCATGGCTCTAATGATTACATGGGCCACAATTTAATTCTACCATTTCACAACTAGATGGATGGCAACATTGTGTTCAACTGAGAAATGTTCTCCTTATAATACATTTTTACTTCTCATTCTTCTTTTCCTTAAAGGAGTTCAAACTTCCTTCTGTTATGTTCAAAGGCTATAACTTAAAGAGGTATGGAACCAAATCCTCTTCCTCCATGCAATTTCACCATATACTTTCATGCTATAAATGTTGGGTAGGGATTCTTGGAAAGTATCCATGTCTTATTTTAAGGGGTTTAAAGGATATCAGCTTTAAGAGCTATCCAGGATATTAGAAGAAAATTTAAAAGTCCTTTTTAGATTGTTAAAAAGCATACATTATATAGCGTTGCAGAGTAAAAAATATTTACGGTATAATTTGGATATGATGGGAAGGAAACTGGAATCAAAGTTAATATAACTTCATTTTACCATACGATAAAGAAAGAAAGAGTATAACTCTTTTGTACCCTTCCTAATTCTTGTGAAGAAATGTACACTCATGTACAATACATCTTTTCAGATTTACTCAGGAACAATGTGTTTGATATTTTTATTCTTATACAGTATCTTAGATTGTAACCTTAGGTTGCAGATGAAACATCAATTACCAAGAAATCAAACTCACTGAATACAGAATAAATAATATTTAGTAAAAGATTAATATGGGGATGCACATTATGCACAAAATGCATCAGTGTATTAAGGGTTCCATGTCTTTGACCCACAAAAGCTAAAAATAAACATCTTTTATGTTACTATTTATACTTGACTTTAAAAAGAATTAAGTATGACTCTAGGTGTGGTTCTTATTTTTGAGGTCTTTTATTCCTAAAGTGTTATAAAATTCTAGAATTCTAAATTCTAAAATTCTATAGGGAAACACTAAATAGATATGCTAAATAGACATACAAGTACAGTTAGTCCTTGACTTGCAATAGTTCATTTACTGACTTACAATTGAAAAAAATGACTTATGACCATTTTTCACACTTACGACCATTGCAGCATCCTCATGGTCAGGTGATCAAAATTTGGATGCTTGGCAACTGGTTCATATTTATGATAGTTGCAGTATTTCAGGGTCATATGATCAGCTTTTGCAGCCTTCTCACAAGCAAAATCAATGGGGAAGCCAGATTCACTTAACAACCATGTTACTAATTTAACAAGTGCAATGATTCACTTAACAACAGAAATTTTGGGCTCAATTGTGGTTGAGGACTACCTATAATATATTATATATACTGTATTATGCACATTATATTATAATTGAAATCATAAATAATCTAATATATACCATGCACTCTAGTATCATCCATCCATTTATCCATCTATCCATCTATCCATCCATCCATCCATCTATCTATCTTTCTATCTATCTATCTATCTATCTATCTATCTATCTATCTATCTATCTATCTATCTATCTATCTATCTATCTATCCATCCATCCATCCATCCATCCATCCATCCATCCACCCACCCATCATCAATCTATCTCTATCACATTATATATTGCATATGCATTTCACAGTACATTTTATGGTACATAAACAGATACATAAAGACATAAGAAACCAAAGTTAATTCATCACAACTTTCACATCAGCCTTTTGTCAAGGATCCGGCCAGGCCCATCACATTATCTGTTTGACTCACTGAGTCACTCTAACTAATAGAATTTTGCCCTATGTTTGTTGTTGCCATGGCAATGCAATATTATCAGGCATGTCATGTTCACAGATCAGTAGCAGCAGTGCTGCTGCAGACACACAACAGCTTTCAGCCTTTGACCATAAACAGGAATTCACTCCACAGTCAATCTGTCAAAAAGGAAGTCGGCTGTGGTGAAGAAGCACTGTGCCAGTAACTACTAGCCTTTCCCCTTCTTCTTTGTCAGGGCAGGGCTATTATCATTAAAATAACCTTGAATCGTCATGAATTCATTCATTCACAAATATTGTCAAAGAAGGTGCAATAGTTCAAGAGAATCCATTGGGTCAAAGGGAGGACTAGGTTTAAATCTGTGCCTATTGAACCTGGAAATGACATAGGCTCTTAGGTATAATCTTATTCTTACCATAGCAAATCAAGCTGTGTTGACTGGCACCAGTGTGCAAGGTCATTCAACAGCGTGAAAGGTTAGGAGAAGGAAAGAGGTCATATCCTTTGTAGCTTTGCTTTGAGAAATAAACTTAGGGATGTGTGGGAATATTTTAGAAAGAATAGCTATGCACCCCCCCTTCTCCCTCAGCCACAGTGAAAAGCAAATCCTGTCAGGAATCTTTAGAAAACGTCAGGTAGTTTGCCTTCAATTGTATAATTTCCTTTATTTCAAATGCTGAACAACAACTGTCCTGCAATATTTCACATCATTCAGAAACTTTCATTGGTACTGTGTATAAAGATTTGGGTGTAAAATGTTGAGTAAAATGCCACAGTTTTTAATTTGCTCTTGCGGTTTTGAAAAGTGTTTAATACACTGAATATTTATTCATTTTTGCTATAATTTAAAGTCTGATTTTAAAGAATAGTATGCTCTTTTTGCTTCTCAGATTATTTACTAGATCTTCCTAACAATCAATTTACCATAGAAAGTTTTTCCCCCCTACAACTGCTTCAAGTTGAAAAAGTAAACTGCACAGTTTATTACTAAAATTCTTGAGAGACTGAATTGATTGTTCTCAACTAAATGCTACCAAGTCAATCGCACATAATCCCATTTCTTTCAATGAGATTATTTCAGAATAAATAGCTTGAGTGATAGTCAGAGTATTCAATTATAGGTTAATAATTTGAAAGGACTCCTTTTTTCCCCTTCATGGAAAACCATCGTTTTATCTTCAGTAATAATTAAAATTCTAGATATTCCACCAAGAAGATGACATAACAATAACTTGTTATTGCAAGTTAGAATATTTATTGCATCTAAACTACAGGTATTTATACAGAGGAAGCCAGTGAAACAACCAAACCTTTGTAGAATTATGCTGCCCAATCTGACTGAAATGGGATGCAAGTTTATGTTTACAGGGTTTTTTAAATAACAAATCATGGTCACAGATGCAGGTTCAGAACACCAGTCTCACATCTATCCAGTCTCTTGCTTTAACCCAAACATCACCAGATTTCAGGGATCATAGGCAGAGATTTTTTCCACTCCTACCATCTGACATCTTTAAAACAATCCACATATTGCTAAGGCACCAAAAAAGAAGATTTAATATGATTTCAGAAACAAGTGTTGCATTTAATATTCTATACATTTAAGATCCATTTCTTAATTCTGTTATACCTGATTGTGTTTCATTTTATTCCAGCAGCCATTTTTGACATTTTGAGAGCATGTTCTGGATATTCAAAGAAAATGTCTGCCAAGGGCAGAGGGCTTGCCCTTTTACAAAATGACAAGACAAGACAAAACAAAGCTTTGTTATAGCCAAAGATCAAGCATTGAGATTAACATAATGTGGCAAATATAGAAACATACACACCATACCTTTTTAAAAGTCCTGTTTCTTCCAAGCAATGCAAAAGAAATGCAAAGGCAAAAGCAGTATTGCATGGGAATCTTTGTAAAACAGAAAATGTAAAAAGCTCATGATTCACTGTTTTAAAGTCTGTAATGCAAGGAGAAATGACACATAAGAACGAGGCTGAGGGAAAATTAATGACAATGCTTTGTTGTTGTAATTTGGGAAAAGTAATTGTTAGGAATAAAGTTATTATTAGCTATTTTTATACATAAATGATTGGAAATTTGGCATCTGTCATTTCCTAGATCTGAACCCCAAATCCATTGTTTAATGAATTAACTAGCAAGGTAGGTCATACAAAAAGGAATTTTAGATTGGAAGCCAAACAATGAGAGCTTTTTCTCCACTGCTTTTTAAAAATATTCACCATATATTTGCTATTCAAAAACAATAATACTAGGTTGACTGCAGTGAACCGTTATTTTAAACATGACTTTAAAAAAAACTAGGAGTTGGGAACAAATAGAAATCTCAAAAAGCTGAATTTCATCACACCTGAGGTCACCCAGCCAGCTTTCATGACTAAATTAGGACTAGAACTCCCAGTTTTTAGCCTATTACCCTAGTCACTAAACCGAACTGGTTCTTCTGCATTCAGTTAAATGTTTAGCATCTTTGACAAAATTCCTACTGATTGTCTTTACATTTTTCCACCCAAAACCATTGCTTACGTTTTTGGTATTATACTAATATGTTCTTGATCATGCAAAAATGAGGTAAACATCCACAAAGTTCTAGTCAGAAAACCACTACATAACAAATAATGGTTTACATTTCTTGTAAGTATATCCTTGCTTATAGAGACTTGTTATTTAGTCTTCCATTTCTTCCAAGGTATAATAGCATTGAGACTTTGCTAATATAACAGCTACTGGTAAGGGCGAGACAGGCAGTAATTTGGGAGGATATTGCTGCAGGCGCCATGGATGGTTTCAAAACAAATTTTGTTGTGAGGAAAGGGTACAGGTAGTCCTCGACTTATGACCACAATTGAGCTCAAAATGTATGTTATTAAGCAGGACATTTGTTAAGTGATTTTGCCTCATTTTATGACCTTTCTTGCCACATATGTTAAGTGAATCAGTGCAGTTGTTAAATTAGTAATGTTATGTTCTGGAATTATGGCAGAGGTTCTCCTGACGTGACAACGCAGTGGGGCGTTCCTATTGGTTGCCAGAGCTCAGCGTCTAGGTGGGATAATGCAGCTTCCTGATTGGACAGCAGTCTGACAGTGGACTATATAAAGAGCTGTCAGACTGTGGGACATTGCTGGGTTTTACTTGAGTTGCCTTTTGCTCTGTTAGCTGTTACTTGTTAAGAATTAAAAGGTTGTTAGTGCAGAAACAACCAGTCTTGCCTCAGTGATTGTACCCACTCGAGTATATAATACTGGCGATGAAGGTGGGATGCGCTGAGGAGACCAGCTGAGTCACAGAGCTGAATAAAGGAGTGTAAGCTAAAGACTGCCTAAGTCACTGAGGCAGCTCCTTGCTGCTGTTCTTTTCAGAATGGCTACACTGAGCCTGTTTGCGGCTTTTAATCTGGCCACTGAAACATGGGACGCCTATCTGGAGAGGTTTGAGTGTTTCCTGCAAGCTAACGATCTGACAGAGCTATCTAGCAGTCAGAAAAGAGCTCATTTTCTAAACGTGTGTGGACCCGAATTGTTTGGGACAGCCAGAACACTAGCTGCCCTTAGGCTGTCTATTCCATGCCTTGGGAGGCTTTACTGGAAAAGCTAAAAAAACATTATGCGCCAGGCCCTTCGTGAATATCCAGACGGTTTGCTTTTCAGCAAATCACGCAAAGAGAAGGGGAGCCCATCAACCACTATATAGCCTCCCTCAGAACCGCCGCCCTAGACTGTGACTTCTGAGATCTGGAAGATGCCCTTCTAGAACAACTGGTGTACGGGGTAAAAGACCTGAGGCTGCAATGCCGCCTTTTATCCAGAACTGAACTTTATCTTCAAACAGCTCTGGATGAAGCCCGAGCCTCAGAAATGTCCGATAAATCCACAGCAGAAATCCAGAGATCTTATTCTAACTATGTCACTGCGGCACATGCTGTTTCCGTTCATTACGAAAGCGACATGGGGACCGAAGAGAATACTGAAGAGGAAGAAGGATATGCTAGTCGCCTCAGGACAACTGAAAAAAACTGGACACCTCGCAGATATTTCCCTCAGTCGCCATGTATCGGATTCCCAAAAAAAGATGTCGCCGCCCACGGAGTAACAGAACCGCTCCGTGACATCACCAGCGGCCTACTACCTACTCGGTAGAACCGATCCAAACTGGTAGGAACCCACCTCTGCACCTCTCCCTAAATGACTTATCTAGATGTGGGAAATATCATATCTGTCTGGCATATGTGAAGGAGCATTGAGCGACAGTGTTGTGTGAGGCATAATTATTTTCAGATTCACTATTTTATGTAGGATTTCCTGCTTAAGTAGGGGGTTGGACTAGAAGACCTCCAAGGTCCCTTCCAACTCTGTTGTTCTATTCTATTCTATTCTAGTCTAGTCTAGTCTAGTCTAGTCTAGTCTATAGTTCTATTAAATCTTCCATCTATATCAGCTCATTATTTCTCTACCTAGATTCTTGGCTTTCAAGAGCCCATTGTATACAGGAAGTCTTGCAAGTTAATCAAATGGCAGAAACAGGGCCATGCAAACAAGCAAAGCCCCATTCATGAGCAGGTAGCTCATGAAACCACATCCCTTCTGTCTTCAGAAATACCTCTCTCCATGGAACCAGTCCCTGGTGTCCAAAAGGTTGGGGGCCACTACCCTAGAGGACTAACTAGGTTATTATTATTTTTAGATTGGCTGCCAATACCATGCTAGAACAAGAAGCTCAGTTTTGCCTTCCATACAGTAGATAGAATCAGAACAGAATAGAATCTAGTCTTCTTCACAAATAAGTAAATTTAAAATGCCCAACAATAACTTTAGCACCAACCTCTTCCTTGATGTAAACCAGGGGTGTCAAACTCAATTTCATTGAGGACCACATCAGGGTTATGATTGACCTCAGGGGGCCAGGATGGGAGTGGCCAGGTTGGGCATGGTCAGTTTAACCTCACTTGTGTCACTCGTGCAGCCTCCCGAGTTCTATTTTCACTGGCAGAGGGTTGCAAGAGGCTGTCCCAGCCAAAAGTGGATATTAGAAGCTTTTTTTTGCTGGCAGAGGCATCACAGGCCGATCCTATGTTCTTTCCAGGGTGCTGCATGGACCAGATCTAAGCATACCATGGGCCATATCTGGCCCCCGGGCCTTGAGCTTGACACCTCTGCTGTGAACCCTCTGATCTCTATTTTTTAAAATATGCCTGAGTGTGACTTATACTACATTGATTTTAATAAGCATTTTCTTCAGACCAATGTGTATAATGCTGGAAATTGTATAATACAATTTTCCACAAGTGAAAAGCTATAGAAAATTGCACATTTTATACAGACATATGCCACATCAATAATACAGTTTTTATATCTTATTTGTAGCTATTGATCTCAAAAACATAATGAAAAATTGATTGCAATGAAGTGCCCTACTTCTTAAGTATAAATTTCAGTGTCACATTATTTTTATCTATATTTCACAATCATGGATGGAATGTATATATTTATATATCTTTGCTTTTACCAAACGTGGAGTTCAGTAAATTAGATAATAAGACCAGAATACAACCAATCAATAGAAATCTTGCTAAAATATGATTCCAACATTAAATAATTCTCCTTCTCCTTCTTCATTACAAAGAAAATTAAAGTTCCTATGTACATCATGACCTTTCTGAGGAAAATCTAACAATTTAAAATAAGGTCTTGTATAAAGAGAGGATACAGGTACATAATGAATCATCCTATGGGACAGGGGTAGAATTGCTATGCTTCTCATGATGTGCAAGAATCATAAGTCCAAGTGTGTTGCTATGTGAAAAAAAATGCAATTAAAGGTTTTTACCTTTTATTATGTGAAAGAAAAACAGCCTCAAATATTTCTACATGGAAACAAGCATATTCTTCTTGTAAGACTCTTATTTTTACACTCACCTGCATTCTTATATTAGTAGATTTTTCCCACTTCTGGAACAAAAGTGGGACATTAGAAAGCAAAACATTAAGAAGCAGGAAGGATTAAGATTCTTACTTCATGACAAGCATTTCAGTGTGAATTTATTTAGCGTTTTAGATTCTTCATTTATTATGAGAAAAATAAATACTGGAAACTATTTTTTCCTAGCACTTCAATGTAACAACATCATTAGGACTTTTCCATATCTTTTGCATGGGTTTGTGCAGGAATTCATGTAGTAATTTAATATGTTATTGAGCCATTCTTATTTTCTATGACTGATGATATTTCATCAAAAAATGGGAAGAGAAGGTGGATGCTAACTCAGAATGAGATCAAGCTTGGTATAGAGTCAATACTCAAAACAGTGAGTTTGGGAGTTTTTTACACACACACAAACACACATGTTGATCTGGTTGACTTATATTTTATATCTTACTGATTGTAAAGTTTAGCATGCAATATATATTTTAATTTACATTTATGTCCTGAACTTTGAATGTGAACTCTATGATATTTGTCCTTGTTGATTTTGAGCTTTCAGAATGCATGTTTCTGATTTTTAAAAAACCACAGGAAACAATAGAAGATCCTTTGCACTCCAAGGTTAGGTGGTGGGTAATAATCACCATGGATTGACATCTGTTTTTCCTTAGTTGTGGAAGGGACTAATTATTTTCCATCGTTTTCCATGCTCAGAAATAGATGATATATCTATACTGTAGATATAGAGATAGATAGAGATAGACACAGTGGTGGAATCCTGCCGGTTTAACAACTGGTTCGGTGATCGCGGGATTCACTGTGTATATGTGTGTGTGTGTGTGCGTGCACAGTTTTATGAAAACGTACCTTCCATGTTACTGCTGGGGAATAACACAGCTGAGGCATGGCAATCTGCTCTGCCATACGAACCAGTTGAGAAGATATAGGTCAGTAAAGTGCAGGGACGGATGGGCGGGCCCAGCTGATCGTCGGAGCAAACTTGTTCACTCCCAGGTGATCGTCAGAGCTACCGGTTTGCCTGAACCGGTCCGAACCGGTAGAATCCCACCCTGGATAGACATAGAGGTATGTGTGTTTATCATTTTCTCCTGTTTGTATACTGAAAACTTGAGCCATTTTGATTTGTGCTCTCTTAATTTGCTCTGATGTTCTGTTCTGACCTAGGCTTCCTGAGTCAGTAAAACACACAAGCAGTTCCAAAAATCTCTGTTTATTGCAACAGCTGTGAAATCTGTTCATTGACAGATAAGTCCCAAATAGTTATAAATAGTCCTTCGGGATAAGTCCTTTGGGATAATAACCCACCTTTTATCTCCCCTGACACACTGCCAAAGATCTAATTGGCAAAGCGACACTGAGTCCAGAATCAAACAGAGCTGCAAACTTTGAACAGAATTAACAACGTTGCTTCCTGCAAAGGCCAACATGCCTTTGCTCCTCTTTTAAGTCTTATGGGAGGGGCCAATCATCTCCAAGCCTTACTCCTGAGTCGTCCCTTTTGTT
>JANHFT010000897.1:198868-214268 GCA_032467955.1 Pseudoxenodon macrops | reverse complement strand
TTTTACTCCAAAAAATACGTAAGACTTACAACAAATGTCAAAAATAATTTAAAAATATTCTTTCAACATGTAAAAAACAGGTCCACTAATGGGAGAAGATGGCAAGAAAGTGACGGGCAGCAGGGAGAAAGCAGAGCTGCTTAATTCATACTTTGTATCCTTTCACCCAAAAAGAAAAAAAATTAGTCCAACCTATCAAAAAACAGACCCATAAAGGATAGATTAGGAATAAAATAGGCAACAAAATGAGAACACCTGTCTACCCTAGCAGAGTTCTAATCACCAAGTACAGATGAATTACATTCCAGTGTTCTGAAGGAGCTGGCGGATGTGATCTTGGAATCACTGAATCATATCTTTTAAAGATTCTGGAGCACCAGGGAACTACCAGACGACTGGAAAAGAGCGGACATAGTTCACTATACAATCTCCAGACAGATTCCATAGAATTTTCTAATCTAGCTATTTTAAGAATTTCCTAAACACTTTTCCAGTTTCCAAATAGGGAAATCTACATTCAAATCATCTTCCTCCTCAATAACCTGCCATGTTGAAGATCACCATGAAAACTGAAAATGAGAACTGTCTTTGCCAAAACTTTCTAACCAATTTTCTGGACTGCTAATTCCCATGAAAGCTTCTGCCAACATTCCATCTTTATTCACATTAGAAGTGCATAGAGAATAATCTTCTAGTACCAATAAAGGAATATTTCTTCCATATCTAATTCCATTCCAATCCCTTATCTATCTCTATACCAAAGCTACAAATGTATCTATAAATGTCCCGAAAATTGCTTCTGACTATTCCTTTTAGCTGTTCTAGCAGTTCTCTTACTTATACCTTTAAAACATTTATATTCTAGGACAGCATCACCTGAGAACATCTGCTTAAATTTTCTAAATGCAGCCTTGCGTTCCCAAATAATTTTAATACATTTTGCAATCTATTGTGGAACCAATGTCAATGTTTATTTATAGGTTTATATGTAAGTATAGCCAGATTAGCTGCAGTTACCACAACAAGCACTGCATATTTCTAAAAAAAAATTCTGGATTAGCCTATTCATTATAAAATTTAACATAAAGAATCTACATGTGCTGTCTTTTTAAAATCTTCACACAGGAACTTCTACTTAATCAGCAAATTTCACACGTCCATAAGAAATATACACAGTAAAACGACCACTTCCTTTACTATTATCTTGGAGAATTTCCCCAGTTACAGTGCATCATGATATACCTGGAAACAATTAAATCTAAAGAATAAATTTACATGTAAATGAAAAGATGTAATCATTAAGCAAAATCATGTCAAATCCTTTACTAAATTTTCAGTAATTCTCCATTCCTATCTAAGTCCTCCATACAGGAGTATGAATATTGAAATTATACTGTATATACAGTATTATGCAAAATCCCACTCTAACTACTGGAGACCACTAAGATGATCTATAGCTATTTTTAATAATTATGACTTCTTCCTGCAGTCTGCTCCATTACTAGGAGAGCAACAGAAGTTTGGATTCTGAGGTTCATACTGTCCAGTAACCTGAATATAAATCAAACCAGGGAACATTTCCAAACTATCCAAAATTATATCAGTTCTTGAGTCTTCAAGATATTATGCATAATTTAGTCCAAGAACACAAGCTGTTATGGATCAAGATGCTCAGGAAGTTCTGGTCTCAGCTTTTCCCCCATAGCTTATATGGCTACCACCAGAGCAGAATCAGAAGCAGCTGAGTCTCCAGAAGTACTATGTTGCTGAGGCTGCCCAGCAGCAGCTCCATAAGAGAGTGACTGAGAGATACTTTATTTCTGATTAATCTAGGCCCTCTTAGCAACATTGCATCCATTGCAGAGGTAGATTCCTAGCGGTTTGGACCGGTTCTACCGAGTAGGTAGTAGATCGCTGGTGATGTCACGGAGCTAATTCTGCTCTGTGAGCGCCACCATCTTTTTTTTTTAAATTTCTTTTTGGGGGGAGTGTCCGGCACTGTGCATGCATCACCACCTTGTTTTTAGCATTTTTTGGGGGGAATTTTTCAGGTTTTTTCCTACTGTGCATGAGGCACACCCATGCTGTGCGAGAGGCAGCAAACTGGTAGCAAGATAAGTTAGAACCCATCCCTGATCCATTACATATTGATCTATGATCACAATCATGATTACACAAACAGAGCTGTAGGTCCTATTTGCATGGAACAATATGGGTTAACGAATATATCTCCTCTAGTCTCCAAGTCTAACAATGAAAACATCTAAGAATTACAGGAACACAAGGCTGTACTGGAAACCCTGATACTTTTTAGGGAGCTAATACTGTGAAACAGTGCTACAAAAGGACCCAATTCTACAGTTCTCCAAAACAACAACTGCAATAACTGTATCCTTCCCAAGAACACTTCATATCAGCTTTGTAGATAGCTAACAGAATGTCCCTAACTGCATCTTTGTTAATCTTAGGAAGTGGAGTACAATTTTCACAGAGTATAACATTCCAATTCTTCTTTACTTGGTCTGCATACTTACATTCCAGTAGCATATCTCATCCCTGTATTTGCCACACTTAAATAGTTAGTGAAACTTTGACCACCATAAATCCTTCATCTGGATCTCCCACTGGTTCTCTCCACTGTTCTTTTCTGCATTCCTTTGCCCCCCTCAAGTTTCCCTCCATTTAATTCTTTCCTCTCCTTATCTCCTTCCCTTATCTCCCTTTATCTTCTTTCCCTTAACCCCATAGAAACCAAGATTGTTCTTCCTTCACTTCTTCTATGATCCACAGCTGGTCCACAACCAGCCAACTTCTCTCATTTCTTCACCAGTGCCATTTTTGCATCTAAGAATCCACTACCAGCCTAGACAAAATCCAATAACCAGACCTGGTTCCCAAAGCATTCTCAAAGATTTGGCATTCTTAATGAAAGATGCCAGTTTGGGCTGGCATCTTTCCATGTACAAACTATTCTGCCAAATCTCTCTCCCTTTAGTCCATGCAAAAGGTTTATCAGAGTTTGCTGTGGAATCCCTGTGGTGTGGTTTTTGAATAAAGTTACAAGAGAAATCTTTGCACCAAATGTGTCTGCTCTAGATGACAGAAGGAGGACAGTTAGAAAAGAGAAAAAGTGAAATGTTGCAAAAAAGCAGAGGCGGTTTGTGAATAAAAGTATGCGTGTATGTCTCTGCATAATCATGATTAATACTTTTCCCAATTAAACATTGCAATGAAACATTACTGGTTTAACCGGGTTAAGTTCTTTTGGATGAGAAAGCACTGGAGATCTATGGTTCCAATGTGCAACATTTGGTTTAATTATAAATGTACAAGCAGGGCATAAGCGACAACAAACAGGCACTCCCACAAGGCAGCCGCTCAGCTGTCCGGCATAAGATCCCTAGAGAGGCTTCTTCATCCCAACTGGTTTACCTTCAGCCAAGTCTCAGCTTGATCCCTCTGCCTCAGTTTCTTGCAGATCGCCAGCTGCTCTTTCCCACTTGCTGTCTGTCAAATACCCATTTCAGTCCTCTCCCCTGCAGATGAACTGCTTATTCTAGAGGCAATTTCACAGCTCTTAAAAGAACATTAATATACTGTTGTTTCAGCCTTCTATCCAGCTTTAGACCTGTATACAGACTGGACCAGTTGTCTGATGGTAAAGGTAGAAGTCTAGCAAGCAGCAGATTATGTGCAACACAATTTATATAGTTCTGTTACTGTCACAAACTTGCCTATGTATATAAAAGAAGAAGAAAAAAGAAATTGCAGATTAAGATCACATTTATCAGTCTATGCATGTTGTTGGGGAAATTACCATACCTTTCTCTCTCACAATACCTGTTAGGACCTATAAATATTATAGTCCCATAATATTTAGATGAACATAATATTTAGAAATTTAATTTATACAGTGCATATTGAATTTCTGGAAGTCACTATTATAAAATATCTGAGCTACAGAAATCTTGGTGAGCCCTAGATAGTAGTAAGAGTATTATCTGACTATTTGCTGCTATCTAATGGTACTCTAGAGTTTTGCAGACAAGATATGGAGATTAGTGGTAACAGATAAGTGGTAATTTTAGAAAAAAAACTGAAAATTGTATCAGATGGTGGGCTTTATTGATTATAGATAAATTAAGTCTACTCATTCCAGGGAATGATATTTGTGATTGGAAATTGATGAGGGACAAACAGTAGAGATTTTTTGATGAGCCACTACTGAAACTGATTCTAGATGGGTCATTATTATAATCCAACAGGGGATTATTAACATTCTAGATGGGGACTTTTGCCTCCAGCAATGAAAAGGCATTTCTTGAGATAGGACACTATATTGCAGTTTTGGAATACATCTTTTTTTTAAAGTACATTACTGTTTTCTTCCACAATAATATCCAGAATACAATTATTATCCCTGTACTGCACTGTGAGTAATATTTCAATGAATTGCCTGTCTGTAGTCAGGTCGGTGCACGTGTGTTCTTCACTCTTGGCAACAGTCTTATTGACAAGATTTTCAGAAGTGGTTTCTCCTTGGCTTCCACTAGGCGGCCCATGGGCCGGATGCATCACACTCAGGCCACACCCACCCCAGCTCTGCGAAGGAAAAAAACATTGTGATACGTCACATGATATCAACATGATGCGACGAGTTTGACACCCATGAAATAGAGTAACTGTTCCAAAGTTATTCAGCTTGCTTCATGCCTAAAGTGAAATTAGAACTCACAGTCTCTCCATTTCAAGCCTGCTTCCTTAACTATTATAACAAACTGCCTCTCAGTTAGATCTAGCCTCAAGAATTTCAGCTATTGAGCTTTCTCTCCAGAAGGTTCTGCATTCTCTTCTTCCTTCTAAATTTCTTAAGTCAAATGGATCATGACCTCCCGATCATGCTTGTCCTTATCATTTAAGACTCAATATTTTGTCAGAATCCCAGGTGCATTGTGGGTAAATTTCAAATGGCCTTTTCTTTCCTGCTTGTGCTAGAAGAAGGAAAAGCCATAAGGATTGCTGCTGTTTCATGTTTACTGCCTGGTAGTAGAAGAACAAACTTTGCAGGCCACATCACCTGCTGTCTCCAAGGTGTTCTTGTTCCTCAGAAAAGGGGCAGCTGTTTTAAGAAAGTGCTTTGTTTACATTTCCATATGCTGCCAAACACAGCCTTAGGAATTATATTAATGAGACTGTGCTAGATTGAAAACAAAATGTAGATTTCATTCCAGATTCACCTACAACTTTTTTTAGAATGCAAAGCCTGTCACGTCAAGCCAGAAATCAAATACTGTATACAGCCCAGAGAAAATGGTTTAGTCCTGTTTTACATATTCTAGTTTAAAAAGCCTCAGAGACCAAGTTACTGCTTAAATCAGTAACGTAAATTTCATTTTTGTATTGCCTTTGGTGGCTTCTTTCTGCGTGCTTGATTTTCTTGTGTTATAAGTCTCAGGTAAATAAAAATGCTTTTCTTGCAAATTGCCCCAAAATCTGAACTAGCACCAGAGATTTTTATTCAGTAGGGAATCTCTTAACAGCTCAAAAATTCCAAGCTTACTCTTTTTCTCTCTTTGGAAATCTTCCCTAGTCTCGTTTTTTTTGTTTAATTATGTTAAGTTTCATCAAAGTTATATTTATTATGTTAAACTGCATGCCAGATGTTCCAGGCTATGAGATCAATGCCATATTTCATATTTTCATTGTAAATGTTAACCTGGTGCTATCAGAATTTTAAACAGAAAATAGGCTTGTGCGGATAACATTGTAGAACATTTGTCTCCATCTTTAGAAGTAGTTCTGCTTGTTCTTTATACGAAGGATAGAATCAAAGAGGAATTTGTAACTGAGCAGTCTAACTCATTGGGTCTTCACATTTTAGGGTTATATTATTATTATTTCTACTTCCATTTCTAATATTACTACTACTACTAATACTCTATTTTAGGATCATTTTCAGGTAATATAAAAACTGCTATTTTAAATATTACATATGCAAAATTACTACGCAACTTTTATATTTGAACGTGATTTAAAGATGAAGAAAGATTTTGTGGCACCTTAACCTATATATTGTTGCATAAATTTCATCAGATAAATGGGGGAAAAAAAGAAATGTATGGATCAGGGCTTCTAGGCACATTGCATATGTTAAGAAATCAGGTATGATTAAATGCCCAATAGGTTTTTAATTCTCTTATTATCCATATCCAGCTTGAGAAAAGCAATTTCAGCAGGCTAAGGATGTATAGAAAATCTTGGTTTCTGTGTTTGTTTAAATACATATGTTCAAATACAAAAGCATTTGAATTATTGCATTGATTCCAAACTTAATCATGCTTAAAGAGAACCTACTGGAATCAATAGGATTTTATTTAGTTATGACTACTATAAATCCTATTGATTTCAATGCATCTCTTCAAAGCATGACTGAATCTGAATTTACATATAATACTGTATAGGCTCAGAGAAATCAAGTGGAACATTGTTTCAGATTACCAAATATACATAATGAAAAGTACACAATTGTTATATGAGCTGCGCTCAATTAGCTGTGCATGTGCACACATGTGCAAAAATGACCCGTGTTTATATATTAGCTCACAAATGGTGTAAATTTGGGGCTGAGCTAATTACATCTCAAATTACATTCTGAACCTAATCTAGTAAGGAGAACCATTTAAATGCTTGAGTACTCTAAGGTTGTTAAACAGAGGCACAGAAGAGTATGGATTCCTTGATGCTTAGGCAGAAGCTTTTAGACTTGCAGCTAATCTGACAAAAAGAAGGAGAAAAAAATTGATGTGACCTGCCAAAACATCAGGAGCCAATTGTGTGTCAATAATTCCAAGTTAAATATGCTCATTCCTCTATATGTACACCTTTTTTAAAAAAAAAACAAAGCACTATTTGGAACAATAGCTAATGTATCTTTTCTAGATCAGGCAGCTCATTTGATTATTTAGAACTTCTCTATGAGTTGAATCCCATAGACTGTCCTCCATTTGGGTCAGGTTATGTATCAAGCTTCTTCTTTCTCCTCCCATTCACCAGATGGCCCTAAAATAAGCTTTGGGGAATTGAGTGTGTGTGTGTGTTGTTTTTAAAATAGTTCTTTAGGGGAATGTTTCTTCTTGCATGGTCAAAGCATGACTGAATCTGAATTTACATATAATACTGTATAGGCTCAGAGAAATCTGAGAAATACTGTTTGATTTTCTTTTTACTAATAATTGGCAAATAGAAAGCAGTAGGCTGCAGTCAAAGCAGGAGTAGGTTTGATGAAGGGAAGGAAGTGATAATGGGTAGCTTTGGCAAAGAATATTCAAAGGAGTGTGTGTGTGTGTGTGTGTGTGTGTGTGCGTGAGTGCATGCACACATGTTTGTATCAGGCTACATGGATACACATTCTACTTTTACTTTTAGAATGCAAAATTGCTCTATTCCTATAAATAATTAAATCATCCATTGCTACCTATACTGTATTCTAATTTAATCCATTCTTCTTCCAATCTTCCCTAAAATCTTGTACTGAATTGTCATTTTAGCTCAGATCCCTTTATTCCTTTTTGAAATAGTTATGTTAAATTGAACAACAGTTACCTAAATAATAATTTTTTCATATATTTATTTAAAAAGGTTTTTTTTTGGGAAATTAAAAATGGCTTATTTCATATTTGTTGTGACTTGGCTGCTGGACTTTGGTTCAGATGATCTTACACCCTGTGAATCCATCGGACATCAAGTCTAAAAGGTTACTTTTCCCAAGTTAAGAAGAGTTATGAGACTGCAATCCCATGACTGGCAATTTATATATCTTGGGTAAAAAATCAGAATGAATAATTGTTAACTTCACTAGGCAGGGCAATAAATATTAGCTCTTCAGAAGCTCAATCTGGGATTCACTTAACAGCAAAAGTTTCACAGATTCAATTCAACTAGATCGTTTGATTACTGCAAATAAGAAAGATAGGAAAGTCAGCATGAGGTTCAAATGATGGAACCTCTCCTACCTTTTTGAATCAACAGAATAGCAATTCTTTTCCTGACAATTGGAGACAGCTGGAGACACCTGTTCCAGATTTACATAAAGGTTCTGTCTGACTTGAGAATTTCTGGTTCTAATTTACTATCTTGGCCTCTCTTATCCAGGTTGACACCTACCCAATACCAGTCATTCCAAACAGCATGCATCTGGTCCAGGTCATTTAGAACTTCACATCACAGAGGCTGGATTTTGAAAAATCTGTAGCTTCTGAAATTCTATGTAGCTTTTACCCTTTTAAAAATTGCAGCACACTGAAACCAAAGTATAAGGCACATAGCAACAACCACATAAACAAATAATAAATACTGATGTATCCGTGTGAAAACAATCAAAGTTTGACTAATTAGGAAGTGTTAGTGCAAGTATAACACTAAGCACATAGCAGCAGTGAGAGAATCTGACAGTTGGGTTATGTGCATATTTAGCATGCATATTTTTGAATAAACTCATAAGCGTATATTATTCTGTACTGACTCTGTATTAACAACACATCAGATAATAAGAAATTTCAGATGCATTCTCTCTGTTCCATCCATGGTATTTGGGGGCCATAGTGTGCCTTCAAACTGGAGCTCTTGGATCATACGGAGTCCACCAGTATTGAGTCCCTGATTATCAGAGCCCAGATGAAATGGGTGGGACATGTCATCAGAATGTATGATCATTGCATGGCTTGCCAGTTTCTTTATGGTGTCCTGGAGACTGGCAAGAGACTTCAAGATCATCCACACAAGCACTACGAAGATGCTGAGAAGAAAACCCTATGCCACTGTGATATCCAGCCAAGTAGAAGATGCAACTGCATGTCACTAGTTGGTGAAGCCTGCGCTAGGACGCCTCCACTGCCTTTGAAAATAGACACTGGATAAAGTTGATAGAAAATAGCAGCATCACAGAATAATACCCTTAATTCCTACAACCATGTAGGAATTTCCATTGTGCTAGACTCTGTCTTTCAGATCTGGACTGTAGAGCCACCTCCATATTCGCAGATTAGCATGCCTTCAAATGTAAAAGTCAAATTGGCTTTCTTTAGCCAATTAATTCAATCTTTATAGGAATTAAAGAGTTCAAGTAGAAGCACGACATTTCCCTTGTAGCATAGTATATGCCAGTGATGGCTAACCTTTTTGTCGCCGCATGCCGAAAGCGTGTGTATACTGAACGTCCTCTTTTATTTTAATATAATAATTATTTATTATATATTTTTGTATAATGCTATGCATGTGTGCTCCCCATGCGCCCTACCCCCCCATGCATATGTGACCCCCAGCATGCATGCATGACTCCCATGTACCCCATGCATGTGTGCACAATCCATGCGTACCCTGTCCCTCATGCATGCATGTGCATCTCCTGCACGTGCCCCACCTGCATGTGTGGCAGAGACCCGAAAACCAGCTGGCCAGCATGAGACGCGCATGCATATGTGGTGGAGCTGAACTGGGCAATGGCTCATGCCTCCGCAGAGAGGACTCTGTGTGCCACCTGTGGCATGCGTGCCATAGGATCGTCATCATGGGTATATGTTACCTGAAAAGCTGGTAGAAATGTGTACTGTTGCTTTCACACTGAACATGTTGACCTTCCATCTTCTTTGTATTTATTTTTACCCTTCTCCATTATATCCTGAAAGCTTCTACTTCACATCTGGTCCTTCTTGAGATGTTGCATTAGTTTCTCCACAAAGTTGAGAAATGGCACTTTGGTACTTCTGGGCCACAAGGATTTATTCACAGAGAAGTAATGACCATGGTGCCATAATTTATCTGTTTGTATCTTGATTCTCAGTATTTGGTTTATTTATTTATTTATTAAACAAAGTTATATGGCCACCTAACTCACATGCGGTAACTCCACAAAATTAAAATTTCACATGTTACCCCACATTGAGGCAACAAACACAGTCACTCCAATCACATGTGTAGCTCCATATCAACCTGAAGCACTCAGATCTGCTGACAAAACCACATTTCCAAGGTCTTCCAGAAAATGATCAAGCTGTAGGTCAATCTTATCTCCAGGAGAATGATATTCCATAGGGAGGGAGCCACCGGAGAGAAAGCCCTTTTTCCGTCATTAGTGGGTGACTGTAGCATGACATGTAATTCTGAGCCAAAGTGGATCTTTTACCTTCTTCACTTTCTTTTTCTTTCTTTTTGGCTTTCTTTCTCTGATACCTTTTTTCTCCCTTCTCTTCCTGTGTCCTTATGCAGCAGCAAGGAAGAGATAACTTTTGCCCTTTATCTGGGATAATGAATGCAGGAGGCCTTTCTGAGGGCCATGTGGAGTCACAGGCTATCTGACTAACCTTGTTTTATCTATCCCCCGCCCCCAAAAGGGAGAGAAAAAAACCCCTTCTTTCTTATTTCCTTTGAAATTTCAACAAGCAAACAAAAGCAAATCTTCCCATGAATGTTTATTCCATTCAGTACTTGACAGTCTCTCAGACCTTCCTTTAAGCCCTGCTTGAAATATCTCGGGCTGCCAAGTTGAAATAGGAATTATGTTAGAATGAGGAATCACGGTCTCTCTTTCATCAAATGCTGATGGACTATAAAGTTTAAACTACCTTTTCATATTTCAACAACAGGCCAAGCCCACGTCTGCAACCAGAATGAGCTCAGTTGAGAAGCAGTAAGTTTGGCAATCAGATTTAATCTCTATGGCAATCAAAAGAGGAGGTTCATTTTTATTGTTTGATCTTAATTGAATTACAAGGGGGAGGGAGTACCAGAATAATGATATTATTTTATATTTTTCTCAATCCCCCTTCTTGGCTTGGAGGAGGAAAAATGAAGTAACCAAGCCATGATTAGTGAGAAAATAGTGTTTGTTTTAACTGTCTCATAATTCATAGCTTTGAGGAGACACTAATATGCTTTAAGTAAAAGACTAATATCTATCAATGGGACGGCTTTTTTTGACCCATCTGGTTTGTCAGAGAAGTCTCCTACCTCTGATATTTATACAATATCATGCAAATGTCAAAATCTGAATGTCATCTTCAAAGACCCTTTTATGTCAGGCAACCCCTTTATAGAGGAAAAATAAACAATTTTATGTATGCATGCTTGATGCCAGTCCAATTAATAAAAGCCTTTTTAGCTATGCTTGGCTACAAGCAAGTTTCTCTTTTGAAAACGAACAGAGGGAGAATGAGATAAAAGGTCTGTATTGTTTCCTTGCAAATTTTACAGTTTCATTTTTAATTTGTGTTTGGATGTGAGGATCTTGGTGCAGATGGTGTGATAGTCCACAGTATGTTCTGAGAACCTGAAATGATAACAAAGATATGCAAATTGAGAGAGGGCTTTGGATGAAAGCCAAGCTACCTAATTTCACAATAGCTGAAAACAAATTGATGTGCCCAGCAAACTACTCCAAGTAGTACTAGGAAATGTAACTGTGCCAAAACAAATTATATTAATGACCCGAACAGTTTGTTGAATTCTATTGGATAGCTTATTGTTGGTTACATTTGTCTGCTTGGCACTTTATTTAATGCACAAAACAAGTTAGCTAAATAGGAAAAAAAATCACTTAAGGAAACATCAATCTAGGCAATTGCCAAATATGGAGCCATAGCACCATTTACCTTATACCTGAGAACCATCGGGTAGACAAGATTTTTTGCTTAAAGCAAAATTAAAACATATCCATGCTCAACTATTGCAAATGATGGAAATAGGTTTTCTACGTGTGCAAATATAAATTCAGGCTTCTGTTTAACTCTTTTATTGACCACAACTAAGCATTTTACCTTTAATAGAATGAAGGGAAGGAAGCAACATTAGAACAATGACTCTAGGATTCAACTGTATTTCATAAAACTGAATTTTCAGTGTTTCTTTCATGGGCTTTATGAGCTGGAGTCAAAACTTATTTTAAATTTAAACCCAGTATTGGTTATAATACTAGTAAAAATAGTGAGGATTGTTGCTTTTCCTAAAATGGACATATCTTGATTTAGATAAGGGATGACCTCTCTCTAACCTATTCTTCCTTTATATAATGTGTAAATATAAATAATCTGTAATAAGAATAGGAAGATTATTTCTTCTCTCGAATCATGACTGTGGCTATCTATTGGCTAGATTCAAGTGATAGGTGATAAATCGTATTTCTTTTGAGAATATGAAAGATATCATAGCATTAGGCATGTGTTTGTTTTCCACATTTGCAACACATTGACTGCAACTGCAACATCATTTTTTAATTATTTGAGTGAAATCTATTGCCAATCAACTATTACCAACAAATCATCCTCTATCTCTGAAACTTCCAGATCTCCTGTGTTCTATCTTCAGGCTATAAAGAAGTTTAAAATTTCTTCAGAAAAAAAAATCCTATATAACTTAGCAGGTTAGTACAATCAACTGGAAGTTGTTATTGGAATATACTAGGAAGAGAAGTTGAATTGAAATGGATGAAGGGAACTAAGAAATCTTATATTTTTCTCCATCCTATACAGAGGTTTTAAAAACCACAGCTGCTTTCTTTTTTTGAGCAGCACAGCTTATTAAAGATTCATTTCACAGCTAAGAAGGTTAGAGAAGCCCCCACCAGCTCCTTTGCAAAACAAAACAAAACAAAAACCCAAAGTGCCCATGCCTATAAGAGTGAAGTGAAGCAAGCATATGTAGCTTTGCTTTATCTCTTTAACTGCCTTTTCTGTCAGTTACAATTGCTAAAAGAGGTTTTCACCATGCCCTGCACAGGCGTGGAATCTTCTTCTAGCTATTTTTAAGTGCTGGTCAAGTCTACAAGACGACACAAAGCACATCATTAAGGCAAATCACATCACTTCTTTTTCACCTTGATGTGGACCATCACTTCACCTCTGCACGGGCCAATTTCTTTTAACAATTATCTCTTCTGTCACTGTATCACGACTAGAAGCTTAAGGGTGCCTTGTCTGGCCTTAAATTTGGGAGAAGTCAGATTCTTTTTTGCACACTTAGTCCAATGGTGAAATGTAAATTTTTTCCTACCAGTTCTGTGGGTGTGGCTTGTGGGTGTGGCTTGGTGTGGTCATGTGACTGGGGGATCAAAAGACAGAAACTCACTTTAACAATGTCCTGCTGGAGCAGAATTGGGCTAGATGACCTCCAGGTCCCTTCCAGCCCTGGATTATCCTCTGAAGCTACGTCTAGTGGCAGGTTTGCTTTTTTCCTCCCTCCTTCCCTCTCTCCCTCCCTTTCATTCTTTCTTTGTTTCTTTCTTTAATTCCACCCCCATTCCGTTTTTTGCCTAAACACCCCATTTTTTGCCAAGTCTGCTAAGAGCAAAAACAAACACCCCCACCCCTGTTTTTTGCCTAAAACCCCCATTTTTTGCCTAGAAGACTTCAGGGAAGCCTGCTGACAGCAAAAACGGACCCCACCCCCCATTTTATTGCCTAAAACCCCCGTTTTTTGCCTAGCAGACTTCAGGGAAGCCTGCTGAGAGCAAAAATGCCCTCCCCCACACCGCTGTTTTTTGCCGAAACCTCCCGTTTTTTGCCTAGCAGAGTTCAGGAAAGCCTGCATTAAGCGAAAACAGATTCCCCACCCCTCCCGGTTTTGGCGGGGCGGGGTGAGCGAGCAGCGACTGGGCGACTGGTTCGGGGGCATGGCCAGCCAGCCATCGTTACCGGTTCAACGAACCAGGCCACATGTCCGGGAGCATTTCACCCATGCTTGTCGTTCTGGTCTAGATTAGTTTTTATGCTAGATACACTGATGGTACCTTGAATTCCTTCTTGTTTGAAAGCACATCAGATAATTGTTTACTGAACAACTAAAATGAACCCATGTTTGAGAGAAAGTAATTAAGAAAAGACATGATGTATTCTTATTTTAAAAGGTGTGATACAGTACAAGAGGATAAAGTTTGCATGTTATGTCCATTTCTTAAGTTATTCATCTCTGTTAGTGAAACCAACATAATATGTATATTAAACACCTTGATTAGAGAAACTAGTCGGTTAGATCATTAGCTCTGGTGTAGGGACAGAAAGTTAATACATAGCTAAATATTTATCACAGCCATTTTTAATTTTATACTTATAAATATGAGTTCCACAAAATCTTTATTGAGCTCCACTGTAAGACAAGATAGGACAGAATTTTGTATTGATTATTTACAAAATTACTTTCCGATAGCAGAGTTTTATGCACACAAACATTATCCAAAACTATTGTCATTACATTAACATTTGTTTTGGCAGATAGGTTTATGACACCATTGATTTTATTGTGTCATAACATTCATGCTGACATCAGTTGGCAGCAACTGTCAAAAATGATCAAGTACCACTGATTAAAATTAATGACTCCTTTTGAGTATTAAAAGTAATGGTTTCTTTTTGAAGTATTAAAATAATGCTATGCTCTAATTGGTGTTTAGCTTTAAAAAAACCAGATTGGCTGTGAATACATTTGGAACATTTGAATTATTTCACTTATGTCAAGTTTGTTTTTGAGTTTGAGAAAACAGAGAAAACAACATGATTCCAGGAGACAAGAACACTAACATATATCAAATGTTGAATTAAAACACCAGTAAAGTCAGTAGACCATCATACATGTAAACAGTCTAGTAATGAAGAGATAATCAATTGAAAAATGAATCTAAAACTAACCAGCTTTTTTACTGGACTGGAAAGTATAATTACTCCATTCTGCACATATGCACAGCCTGTTTTGTTTCAAATGATCACATCAAATATATTGGTTATAATCCAGTCAGAAGTTGTTCTTTGTACTATGGGAAAATATAGGCACTTCTGCTTCTAGCATTATTAAAATGCTACTTTGGAGTTGGGATACAGTGAAAAGAATGAACAAGAAGTCACAGAAAAATAATATGCTTCCTGCTTTCTTAAATACAAAATAAAAAGCACGTTGGACTGCAACTGAGGAGAAATAAAAAACCTGGAGTTCCCTGCCAATCATTTTTACCATATCGCTATATCACAGCATTATTATTTGATGTGGAAAGAAGATTCCTATGATAGAATACTAATGAAGAATAAGAAAGAATCCTTCATAATATCCTGAACTCCAAATTTAAAGGAGCCTTCATAACCTGGTATGTGGTATCTGCTGTATTGTCCCACAAGGGGAATGTTAAAGATGGGGGAAGAAGAATAAGCAACGTCTTTGAAAAAAGTTGCTTACATAAGCTAGAGTCTGATATCTGTACCTCTATTAACACTCTGATTTGATTCTGTAACCCAGCAAGAGAAACACAGACTTCAGAGGATAATTAGAACTGCAGAAAAAATAATTACTACCAACCTGCCTTCCATTGAGGACCTGTATACTGCACGAGTCAAAAAGAGGGCTGTGAAAATATTTACAGACCCCT
>JANHFT010000897.1:168752-181021 GCA_032467955.1 Pseudoxenodon macrops | reverse complement strand
ACCTATCTTACACCCCCCCCCCCCCCTTGCCAAAATATGTGAGTGGAATACACGTTATTGGCAAAAGATTAAAAAATTGATCAGATCAGGGAGACCTGATGGGTTCTTCTTTTTTTTCTGATGCAAAGGGGAAGGCATTGATAGAGGCAGCAGAAAAGGATTCCTTTAGTGGCTCCCAAAAGGAGAGCTGGCAGCCATGGCAAAAGTTCTGGAAAGAAATTTACAGTATCCAATTTTCTATGGTAATTATTTTCAGATGTCAGATATCACTTTCTGTGAGTTTCTAGTCAGGGTTCAAGCAAGCAAGTCTGGGGAAACCATGGCGACAGAGGCAGGCCTTAAAGGTTCAGACAGACTCAGTCATCCAATCAACAGACAAGGTCAAAACCCATTCCTGGATCTCCCCCACGATGAAGAACAACTCCCTCTCACCGCTTTGTCAGGAGAAAAGCAGTTTTTCAGAGAAGGGTTCTACTTTTTAGCAGGTTCTTTAACTGCTTCCTTGGCTCTTTGCTCCTTATCCCCAGATTTATCCAGAGTGTGAAATTTAACCAGGTGTGCTGTTAGGTCTTTAGTGGGAGTGCAAGTCTCCATTTAAATACTGCATCCAGTTTTGGTCATTGTTGAATATTGATGAGGGAGAAGTCATAATGTACAACTCCCCCTCATTGGTCCATTCTCCAAGATGGGAGAATGAATCGGTGTCAGTGGCTGAAACACCAGACAGTCCCATATAAGAGGAGCTGCCAGTGCGCTGCCATTATCTTTTTGCCGGAGCTGAAATAAACATTATTATTCTACGTTGCCTGCGTGTCCTGCCTTCTCACTCTGATCCAACATTGAAGGTGGGATACTAGAGAAGAACAAAGGACAATCACTGCATGGCACAGTCAGTCATTTTGTTTAGTCACGACCGACTCCTTTTCAGCACCAGCCATCAGGATGACTATCTATGCTCCACCCAAACCTTTCAACCTGAGCCAGCATGATTGGCACACGTATTTGGAACAATTCACAATGTTCTTACAAGCTAATGTCCTGCAAGGGACAGAGATCAAGAGGAAGAGAACCCTGTTCCTCAGCTACTGTGGAAACCACTTGTATAAGATGGCTCAAACCCTAGCTGCACCAAAGAACATAGAAACCATGGACTGGGCAGAGTTACAAGAAATATTGGAGGAACATTATGTCCAAATAGCGTCACCATTCGCCCACTGACTCGAGTTTTACCACAGGGAGCAACAACCAGATGAGACCATAAATGAATACATTACCAAGCTGAGGGACATAGCAGCCATTTGCAAATTTGAAAAGGTAGATCAAATGCTACTAGACAGAATCATTGTGGGAATGACAGACCTGAGGCTGGAGAGGAAACTAGTAACTAAGAAAGCACTCACTCTAAAAGAGGTACTAGAAGAGGTGAGAGCAGTCAAACATTCTGCTAAGCCAGTAGCCGATGACACTAAGTCAGGAAGCATCCTTCCTCCAGGGGTAATGACAGTGGATACGTCAATGGGGGATGAAGAAAGGAAAGAGAGGAAGAGGAAAAAGAGGTCTATAGAATCAGAGCAGAGAGGAACCCGAGGCAAAATGAGGTGGAAGTGATATGCAGGATTCAAAGGGAATCACCCCAGGTCAACATGTAGGTTTAAAGATGCCATATGCTGACGGTGCAAAAGGAGGGGGCACATTGCAGAGGCTTGCAGTATTCCAATCAGAGGCAGCCCTCCTACCAGCCATGTGACCAAAACAAAGGGTTTTCAGAGGGCGCCAAATTCAAACTACAGGCAGAAAGGAAACAGACCCGAAAGAGATAGAGACTATGAACACACAATAATAGGACATTCTGATGCCTATAAGGAAAAAAATGCACATCGTGCAGATTGGAGAAGAGCCATGTGAGATGGAGATAGACAGTGGATCCTATATCTCCATAGTATCCTGGGAAACTATAAAAAAGGTAATCCCAGAAATAACCAGGCAACAGCTAGAGCCACAACAAATTAAACTACCAATGAAACAACATCCCAGTACTGGGAAGAGGATTTTTTCCTGTGAAATTCAAGAAGTTCAAGGGACAATTGCCACTAACAATCATGGACAAAGACCTGCCTAGCCTGCTTGGGGTAAAGTGGTTTAAAGACATTGGTGTAGAAGTTACCATACACACTCTACAAGGAGAGGACTCAGATGAATTACAAGCAAAATTGCAGTTGGAATTCGAGGAGGTGTTCAACAGAAGCCTGGGCAAGTAAATGGGGACCCCTATATCTTTTAACCTAGATCTTAGCATTACCCCTGTCAGACTGAAGCTGAAGCGAGTCCCTATTCCTCTCCAGCCCAAACGGGATGAACAATTAGACAAGCTAACTGCACAGGGGGTGTTGGAGCCAGTTGACCACGCTAAATAACGCCTGTAAAACCAGATGGGTCAGTGTGCATATATGCTGACTACAAGTGCACAATCAGCAAAGCACTGCAACAGAGCATCTACCTGATACCAATAGTACAACAGTTGTTGCATTCATTTGGGAAAGGATTTTTTTTTTGCTAAACTTGATTTGACTCAAGCATATCTACAATTACCAGTAGATGATGCTACTGCAGAGGCACAAGCCATTGTAATTCACAGGGAGGCTTTTAAACGCCAAAGGCTACAATTTGGGGTTAGTATGGCCCAGGAATTTTCCAATGCTTAATGGAATGCCTTGTACATAATATTCCAGGAGTAGTACCATATTTTGATTATGTCGGCATAGCTGCAGAGAACAAAGAACAATTAAAACAAAGACTGAAACTAGTTTTCAGTAAATTCCAGGAGGCCGGACTTAAGATCAGTACCCTGTGTCAAATTTCTGAGATATTTAATTGATGAAGCAGGCATCCACCCCATTAAAGGTAAAATCAAGGCAATTAAAGAAGCCCCACTCCAACAAACAAAACAGAACTTCAAGCATTCCTGGGACTGCTAAAACTTTTACAGTACTTTTTTGCCACAGAAAGCTACTGTTGTGGAACTGCTGCATCAATTGCTTGATAAGACAACAGAATAGATTTGGGGACAAAAAGAAGCCTCTGCTTTTGCGGCAGTAAAAGACCTATTAACTTCTAATAGCATCCTCATACAATATAGTGAGACGCTGCCTCTCATACTGACTTGCGATGCATCCCCCATTCAGTATAGGAGCCGTCCACAGCCATTGTTGTGATTCACCAGCAACCTGCAGAGCTGGCAGATAAGTCGGAAAGCAGAGAGGACTATGGGTCAGCTCTGTTGTCTAGGAAAGACTTGGATGGGATCTCTGCATCAGAGGCAGAGATGGGGCCAGGGCCATCTGTGACTGGTGTGCCAGAGCCTGCAGGTCTGATAGCAGTGATGCAGAGGGACAGGTGGTGGCAGTCCCTAATGTGCTACCAGATATATGGTTGCAAGAAGCAACTCATTCAGAACTTGTTTGCAATTATCTCGCGACCCACATGTGACTTTGGATTCTGGTTTGATTTTGTATTATCTTGTTTAAGTTTGAACTTTGTTTACCATTGCCCCACAGACTTATCTTGAAAGACTTTGGCAGAGTTCCATAGGACTAATTGAGATAACTCTGCCAAGGCTGAAAAGGAATCCAATTTCCAGCTGCCATAAATAAAACAGAGGTTTTTGAAACACGGTAGTGTTTGCCTTTGTGTAATCATTCAACCTGTTTTTATGGCTAAAGTGGTGTAAAGAACCAGAAAAACCAGGTGATCCAGACATTTCAAATGGGTATAAATATTTATTGTAAGCTTGAACTCTCTATCAGAATCTGAACTACTATCAGCCAAAATAAATTAGCAGGAGATAACAGTAGAAATAATTCAAGGTGGGCTGGACTTAGATCTCTGGTTGGCGTGAAGAGACTTATGACTAATGACACATTTGAGTCCTCCTTCAGGCTCAGCCTGGTAATCTCCTACAAGTGGGCTTAAAATTTACAGTCTATAGTAAATTAGCCACTATACCTCTAGCATCAGAACAAGTCTAGGTGATTCCTAATAAATAGAAAGCATCTCAGTCCATATACTTTTTTACTTTGACTTTCATGAAAGTGAATGAGGACATCTTAGAGAGACAAACAAAACATCTTCATTGTTCTAAATTTTTGTATAGCTATGGCAATGGTTTACATGAGGAATAACATATTCTTGTCTATATGAAGAATTTTAATGAAGATTTAGAAAGGCAGATCATTAATAGTGATGGAAAACCAGAATTTATATACGTTCTTTTAACCATTTGATTTTAACAGATTTAAATTTATTTGTATTTAGTTGATGATAAGTTCTGATGTTGGCAATGTTGAATCATTCTGTAATTTAACCATTGACTAAATGTATTTTCAACATTCATTTTCATGTACATCTAAAGAATCTGACTTAATTTTCTTTATGTTTTTCCTTTAAATTTAAATTATCTTCCATTTCTTTAAGGATGTGGTGTTATTTATTTATTGCTTTTATATTTGTTTATTTTTGAACAAGGTTAAGTTGCTTTAAATATTTTAATTGTTTTAGGAGATTGAAGGTCAGGTCTTAATTCAAAGCACTGGAATCCAGTGGGGTAATTTTGGCATTACAGAACTGTGATAAAAGAAGCTAAAGAAAAAAGAAGAGAGAGGAAGAGAGAGAGAAATACATTTAGTCTGAATATAGTAAGGAAATTTTCAAAGCAATTCTACAGATCTGATTTCAGAATAAGTAGAAGTAGATGTAGAAATAGGTCAAGTTCATTAACATACTATCAGAACTGCAGTTCAATTTGAGGGAGGGAGGGAGAGAAGGAAGGAAGGAAAGAAGAAGTCTTTTGCAGTTATAGAAAAACAATAATAGTATCTATTCCAATATTTAAAAGTCTAATGGACTGAAAACTGTTGGAATATAATACACTTAAAACTAAAGTTGTAAATGTAAAAAAGAATATTACAAAAAGATAAAAATTTATTTGAAAAATGGAAGAATAGAAAGAAAGCCAAACATTTGAAATGATTTCTTTCAGTAAGGAAAATGAAAAAGAGGCCAAATATTTTTTTAAGTTAAAATTAATCTGGAAAAGACTGCAATGACTTGAAGATACAATGACTTCGGGATTATTTTGCTTCAGTCCTGGATAAGACTGCACAACAATTCCATTTATCAAGGACAAAATCTGCTCTTATGTAGGAGATAAAAGTATGAAGAGATATTTTGTTCTGCAAAGAAAATGCATATACATATATTCATTTTTTTTACAGTCTGATCCAAAACAATGTGTATAGACTTGAATATCATAGCTTCCTTTTTTGAAAACCCCTTATAATGTTATTTTTTCTCAGAACATAGAGAAGGAGAAAAATATTAACATACATTCATATCTGAAAGGTTGTTTTTTTTTGGGATCAATATGCACATTTTGAAGGGAGTACAAATTGGAGCACAATTGTTGGTGTCCTCCAAGGTACATTTATAACCTGAGTGCAAGATATTCATGTGGAGCCATAAATATTAATTTGAGCCTCACACCAAGGATATCTGCTAATGGGAAATCAGTTGCTCTAATACAGATTTATGACTTGCTTTGTGTACAGCTGGACTAATTTAATTACTCATAGTATAAGCAGAAAGACATATAATAATTTAAAATAATCCACACACTTTGCAAATGTCTTCTTTCATATCACCAATAATCATATCTTAGCTAAAGCATACTTTGGAACAGAACTCTGGATGCAATCTCATTGTGTTCTGTTTAAAATGTATTTTATTTCAAGGTAGTTTTTTCTTTCTTTCTTTTAAATAAAGATCTTCAGTCAACAGGGTTATTGTCAGAATATTCATGAACTGGCAGAGACATGGTAACAAGGTCAGCCAATGAATAGGCATGGCAACTGGGTCAGCCAATGAGGGCTGTTTAGGAAACAGAAACTTTAGGAAGGAGTAAGCATGGCTTACTTCTGTGCTGATCTCTAAAACGAAACTAGTCTGGACTTGTCTGTCTGCAACTCTGAACTGGAACAAAATTGTTCTGTCCTCTGCCTGTGAACCAGCTGTTGGTATTGCAAATTTACTTCATGTGTTGTTATGTATATAAAGAAATTAAGGAATCCTGCTGAATCAGTTATCTGTGTGTGCTTTCTGGATTTGATTTTTGCAACAAACTCTGACAGTTATGCCATAAAGTATCATGTTAGTTGCAAGAAAAATAGTGGTATATCATAGTTCTTTTCACCCACCCAGGTCACATTTCCCTTGATATAGGGAAAGAGGGGAAATTAAAATAGGAAAAAAAGTGAGCCCATATCCATTTAGTTCTAGATGTGTAGCAGGTCAATATGTAGATCATCCAGAAGAAGCTGAGAAAGAACTAGGAGATACCACCTTAAAGAGATAGAAGATAGAATTCTTAAAGCTGCTTCTCTTGCCTTTTTATGGAGTCACCTTCAAGCAGTCAAGTTGCTCTAACTGTATTTAACGCATCTGCAAGCTTCCTAGCTGGTGATATTAGGGTGCATGGGTTTTAACATTTGGTTTAGACAATCTTGACATTTTGAAAATAAGAGGTTTGGTTTACATCAGAGGGTGTCTAATTTGTTATAGATTCCTATAACATTTCAGAAAATTAGACAAGATATTAAGGCATAGCTAATTTCTCTGGATAAATCCTCCTAAATCTTTGAGAACATGCAGTGAGTGTTTCTTTTTAATAACGAGATAATGTTTTTAAAAATAACAAATTGTAATAGTTAAAAACTTTAATTTTCTCTATATTGCAATTTCATTGAAGCATATCTAGATTTTCCACTCTCTTCCAAACAACTGTCTTAGTTTTTCCATATTGTGCCCAAACAGCTTTGCTTCTCTGTTCAGGTGGTCAATCTGACTTCCCTATTTGGCATCAGAAAAATACAGAGACAATGTTGAAATATATATCAGTGTCTAAGTGCATTTTATGCAGATACTCCTCTCCCTTCATTTCATTCCATTTTGGCATGCTATGGAAATTGGGAATAATATGTGCCAGTTTTTTGTTTTGCAAATACTCTACCTTTCATTCTACCCTGCATTCAGTTTTGGTTGCCACGATGTAAAAAAAATATGGAGACTCTAGAAAGAGTGAAGAGAAGAACAACAAAGATGATTAGGAGACTGGAGGCTAAAACATATGAAAAACAGTTGCAGGAACTGGGTATGTCTAGTTTAATGAAAAGAAGGACTAGGGGAGACATGATAGCAGTGTTCCAATATCTCAGGGGATGCAACAAAGAAGAGGGGGTCAAGCTATTCTCCAAAACACCTCAGGGCAGGACAAAAAGCAATGGATGAAAACTAATCAAGGAGATAAGCAACTTAGAACTAAAGAGGACTTTCCTGACAGTTAGAACAATTAATCGGTGAAACGGCTTGCCTCCAGAAGTTGTGAATGCTCCAACACTGGAGGTTTTTAAGAAGATGTTGGATAACCATTTGTCCGAAGAGGTGCAGGGTTTCCTGCCTGGGCAGGGGGTTGGACTAGAAGACCTCCAAGGCCCCTTCCAACTCTGTTATTCTAATAACTTCTCCAGTAATAAGAGGTATGCTTCTTCCTTAGTTTAGCATTCTTTCATGAGATCCCTGCTTTATTTAAACAAACAGTCTATTTTGACATATTACTTACCTGTTGTAGGTAATACTCAGAAAAGATGTTGATGAGTGTGCATTTCACATTTAAACTGATCCTGGAGATCAACATGGAAATATTATGGAAAACAAGAAACATCTGAACAAAATCTTGGGATTGTTAATGGGTAAAAAACACTATTCATTGCTTTCATCTGTATCCTTCAGTACCATCTGTGGCTTTCAATGCTTCCTTCAGTGCCCTCTTTCTGAGAAGACCAGAAGGCAGTAAAATGGGCAAAAACCCTGCTTATCATGAGTGACCTTCATGGTCCATGGAGTAGTTGTCAACTATACACTCTTGCAGAAGTTCAGATGCTGAGTAGATATTAATTCAAGCCTAGTGGAAGCACACAATTACTGTCAATGCATAACCAGAAAGGTATTATAATTTTGTGTACAAATTTCCATTCACATTTCCAAATGTCCATTTACATATTTAATTACTTAGCTTAAGTATTCAGTAGTAGTAAACGCATACTAATAAGATAGGCAATCACATACATATTTTAGATATTTAACCACACATGCCCAAGTTTAATTCAGATTTAATATATATGCATGTCTATCTATAAACCTATAAAGATATAAACAAAATATAAACAAAAACACTCTGGTTCTTTAGTTGCATACTAATTGCATAAATTGTTGTTTTGATTAACAGTGTACTTATAAGGCAAGTGGTGACTGAGCTATTTCCTTGTTTGTAGTGCATACACTTATTTAATTTTCTTTTGGGTGGCAGATAGTGACTCCCTCATCCTATTTTTAGATATACACTGTCAATATTTTTATCTTTGTTGTCCTACTTGAGTATTTTAGATGCCCATTGAGATATATTTTCACTGATTTCTTCAAATCTATGGAACTGGTTAATTGCTGTTAACTAATGATTAGACTTAAAATGGTGTCTTATGTCTATCCTAACATATTTCAGTGGTCTTAGATTTCTGATTGTCTCAGGACTATTAATCTTCATCTTGATAATAAAATCTCATTTTGTTTTCTTTTTAAATATGTTTTTATTGAAGTTTGACAAAATCCGTAAAAGCTAATCCAAACTAATAAAGACAAAAAAAAAAACAGATGGAGGGGGAGGGAAGAAAGGAAGGAAAGATTACATAAAGAATAAAAAAATAGAAAGTAGAAGTTTCCAACTTCCTTTACAGCAAATAAAATTATATTTACAAAAAAACTTACTCTATGATTAAAAAACAAAACCTATTTTTTCTATTATTCATCCATGCCACAAATCGTAAGCATTCCCCCCCCCCCTGTTACTTGCAAAAAGTCTATAAGGGATTTCTGGTTGACCATAAACTATATTTTTTTCCTTTAATCACAGATTAATTTAGCTATCTCTGCCGTTTCCATCATTCCTCAGTTATTGATAGTGTTGAGTATTTTCACTTTGAAGCATACATTATAATGGCCTTGCTGCGGTTATCATATATAAAATCAAAGTTCAGTGACTTTTTTCTAGCTGCTTATTCATTAATCCAAAAAGAAAACTCTGGTTTCAGTTGTACTTTAAACTTTAAGACTTTCTGAATTAATGCATGTATTTGTATCCAAAATGTTTTGGCTTTTTATATGTCCACCAAACATGGTAAAAGTCCCTTCATGTTGTTCACATTTCCAGCAAAGATTTGAAGTACCTTTATAGCCATTCATAAGAGCATCCTTCTGTCATCAAATCTTCCCATGATTTCATTTTAAAATCCCCTTGAGAATATTCTTGTATGTTCTGTAGATTAACCATTTATGTTTATTTATCATTTGTTGTCTATAAAATACTTATTGTGTTGAAAGCCATAAAGGTGTTTTTGGGTGAAACCTGAGTTTATATTTATTTCATATTCTAAGAATAGTTTATGTAACATAATGTTTTTTAAAGTCTACATTCAACTTATCATACCATAGATATCTATACCATCCACATTTCAAATCATGACCTTCTAAATCTAACAACCTTCTATTTTTTAACAACACTCTTTCATCTACATTAAACAGCAAGCAGGATTATTCAGGTAGTCCTCGACTTTCATGACCTTTCGAAGTTATAATGGCACTGAAAAAGTGACTTATGACCATTTTTCATATTTAGGATCATTGTGGCATATCCATGGTCATGTGATCAAAATCCAGGAGCTTGGCAATTGATTCACATTTATGACAATTGCAGGTCTTTGTGTGATCACCTTTTTCAACCTTCTGAAAAGCAAAGTCAATGGGAAAGCCAGATTCATTTAACAACCATGTAATTAAGAATTGTCATTGAAAACTCACCCAACAAATGTCTCCTTTAGCAACAGAAACAGAAGCTCAGTTGTGGTTGTAAATTAAAGACTGCCTCTCTAGTTTCAAATCTGGTAAATCCAATCCTCCTATTTCCTTCACATTTTGTAATACACTATTACAATTATTATGAATATTATAAAATTATTATATGAAAAAAACATTATGAATATTTTTTTATTGCCAGCTTATGAAAAAGAGATTGAACAACCAGTCTGGAATGTTATAAGGACTCCTGATTGAGCAGGGGGTTGAAGTAGAAGACTTCCAAGGTCCCTTCCAGCCCTTCTATATTCTGTGAATTATATTTAATATGTTTTTTATCCTTGCCATACAAATTTAGATATGACCTTCTGACATTATTTGAATGGTACATCAGTTGTCAAAACAGATATTGTATGAAACAATAGTAAGTAATACATTCTGAGTAATACATTCATCTTAATCAAAAATATTATCCCATTGACAATTGTATTTTATCCCATTTTGGCATACCTTTTAAAACTTAGTTCTATGTCTTCACATAATAGTTTGAAAAATGTAGAAGTCGTATTTGTCATATTTATATCCAAATGTTGTACTTTCTTCTCAATTTTGAAATTTATTTTATTCATCAGTTTTGCTTGGTCTTCTAATTTCATATTTTTGTTAACATTGTAGTCTTTTGTTTACTAATCTTAAAAGCTGCAAATAATTTTAAAATCTTTCATTTAAAAGGTCTGCCAAAATCAGAAGGGGTCATTTGCAAAAGTTTTTATCATAAAAATTAGGAACTTTTGCAGATGACCTCTTCTGACTTTTAAAAGACCCTTTTTAAAACTTTACACCCTTGATTCTCTCATCTTGTTATATCTCTATTTAATATTTAAAAGAACTAAAATAAACAAGAGAAGAGACAATGGTCAACCATATCTTGTTTCTTTTTGTTCCTTGTGGTTACTTAAAACTCCATTAACAATTATTTGTGCTGTCTATGAGGTGTACATTGATTTCACCCATTTTATAAAATTATCCACAAAATACCTTTTCCATTGGTTCCTAGGAACATCCTTTAGCACATGGGTCCTCAAACTACAGCACATGGGCAGCATGTGGCCCGTCAAAGCCACTAATCCGGCCTGCATAGGACCATGAGGCTGCCCCGTCCACATCGCCATGTTCACCCTTTGGCTGAGGGCAGGACTTACCTTTGCAAGCCCCGCAGGCTGGAACTGAAATGTAAGGTCAACAATTTTGGCCTGCAGAACATTCTGGAGGCGGGGGAGGTGAAAAAAAGCCTGAAAACAGCCTGTTTTTCACCTCACCCGCCTCCTGAAGATAAAGAAAGAGAGAGGGGGGGTTGAGAGGGAGACAGAAAGAGAGAGAGAGAAATAGAAAGAGGGAGAAAGAGAGAAAGAGAGGGAGTGACAGAGAGAGAAGATATATATATAAACAACTGAAAAAAATGATCTAGTAAAAAGAAAAGTCAACCAAAAGAGCAACATGCAAACAAAAGCAAATAAAACACCCCAGGAGCAAAACAAATTAAAGTTTAATTTGTCTGCATTGTTTAATGGACTGTTAAATTAGCCACGGCCACCTAGTCACATGACTTAGCCACACCCACCCAGATGGGCTGGCTCCCCAACAGTCCGAGGGACCGTGAATTGGCCCCCTGTTTAAAAAGTTTGCGTACCCCTGCTTTAGCAGATAAATGTGATTTAATCACACTGCTCTTTAGACCTGATTCTGAAGTGTTAGTGATCAGCAGTATGTTTCACAGTTTCTATGAGCTGGAAAGCTTTAGGGATAACAGCAAAATTCATTCAGTTTCTAATTTACCAACTTGCATTTTCTCATAATATACATAGATTGAAACAACTTAAATTTAAATGTGCACTTCTTTATCCTTGACATTGCAGGTTACAATTTTTTTTAAATGGACAATTGTAGAAAAGGGTGTACAACTATACATTACCTTAGATGGCAATGCACAGAAATATGTGCATTAAGAAATGTTAAGTACAAAAATGCCAGTTTTGAAATATATATATATATAAAAGGCTACTTTTTCAAGCTGATTTTTAGTTTAAATCACAAATTCATTTTGAAATGGGGAATAATAAACTTTCATGTGGGAAAGTGAAAAGCTTGATCACTGCAAGGTTGACAGACTTATTTGTAGAAAATGAGGTGTTTTTTTTACCCATGCTTTTTTTCCTTTTAAAATGTATTTCTTTTTAAGTTTGTTTGTTTGTTTGTTTATTTATTTATTTATTTATTTATTTATTTATTTATTTATTTATTTATTTATTTATTTA
>JANHFT010000897.1:73891-75359 GCA_032467955.1 Pseudoxenodon macrops | reverse complement strand
AACTGCTGAACTGCAGCTAGCAGTCAGCTGAAGTAGCCTGCAGTGCTGCACTCTAACCACTGCACCACCTCAGCTCATAGGCTCATCATAGTGTTCCAATAAAACTGCAGGCACTTGTTTAGGCAATCTCTGATAATCAGACATGACTGAATGCAAGAAAAAGGAAAAGCAATAGTAAAAGGCACTAAAGAAATAAAACAAGAAGTCATATACAATTTGAATCAACTATTTACGTGTCATAGAGCCAGACTATACAGGAGAGAGAGAGATGGAGGGGAGGGATGTATGAACCAATAGTTAATTTTATTTTTTCACTGTGCTAGTTGTAGACAGTTTGGATCAAGACACCAAAACCCAGAGGTCAATGAACCTATCCTTTGGATCCATATCTGATTTTATCTGCCTCTTCCTAAAGGTGATATATTTGTGGCAGAAAAGTTATTTTAAAAAAAATATGCCAATATGGGCAGGCAAGAGATAATTAAGAGTTAGTTTTCCAGTTAAAAAAGCTACTTTCATTCTTTCATCAATGCAAACTTGATTTAGTTTAGGTTTTTTTTGTTTGAAATAAAATAAAGTTAAATTAATTCCTCAGTCATCATTAGGTACATCAGAATATTTATATGTAAAAATAATTTCCCCTTAAAACTAACTTTATATCTGTCAAATTATATCTGTTTAAATATTTTTCGATTTTGTATATTTTTGTACTTTGTGCATTCCTTATCATTCTTAAGTTTCCACAATTTGGACAGTCTCTACTATAAGGTTTTTAAAATTGCTCACTATTAAATCATTTTTCATTTAAATTCTTCAAATCTGTACTAGAAATACAGTATAATTTACCATGCAGGTTAATTTATGATCAGAGCATTTTAGTTGTTTTTTGGTTATTCATACCTCTCTAACTCATAGCATTAATATTTTGGAATAGAATAACATGAAAAACCACCTTCAACAGGAAGTTAAACCTACAAACAGTACATTATGAACCTTCCCAATATCCTGAACTTCCATGCCCAGAAAAACAGAACTTTTCAAAAGCCTGCAGGATTGGATCAGTTTAACTTTGAGTGTTTATGGCAGGTCTGTCAAATTCCCAGCCTGCAGGCCGGATGCATTACACCCTGGTCACACCCACGCCTGGTTTAGCGAAGGGGGGAAAAGTCCTGTATGTCACGTGACACCGATATGACGTGAGTTTGACACTCCTGGTCTATGGAGATTGTCAATTATTCAGGTCATGGTTGACCCAAAGGTGCTTTTTCCAAACGGCAGCTGGACATTCTTGGTTTTTTTTCTTTGAAAATGTTTTATTTCTCATCCAAGAAGCTTCTTTGGTTCCTACTGTTAGAACTTTAGTTAAAACTGAAGAAGCTTCTTGGACAAGAAACAAAACGTTTTCAAAGGAAAAAAACCCAAAAGGTCCAAATGTCTTTTGGGAAAAAGCATCTTTGGGTTTAACTTT
>JANHFT010000897.1:51391-71391 GCA_032467955.1 Pseudoxenodon macrops | reverse complement strand
CTTCATACATACATTCAAGTCTACATTCCCGTGATTCCATTTTGATTTATTGTGAAATGAATGTTTGCTTTTAAAAGAAATAGGTACAAAATGTTGCATTGTATATATTGCAGTACCCCTTTTTTGTAACTATAACTGTATGCTTTGAAAAGCCAATTTGAAATGTGCTTTGGTGCTTTAGGATCAGAAAAATGTATTCACATTTGATAAGTTTACAATTGATAGATCGCAAAGTTCTAATCAGCTCATTTATCCAAAAATGATTGTTGAGGTCATTTTATTTTATATTGGCCTTTTAAAAATCTAGATCCTCCTCCCCCTCCCCTCTTTTTCATACACATACACACCAGGAGCGGGTTGTGAATCGTTTTGCTGCCAGTTTACTCATGGTTACGCCTCCCGCACACGCACACAGCAATTAAAAAAATATCCAAAATGGCGGCGCCCACGGAGACACTGAAGGAACTGGCTCCTTGACATCATTGCTGAGTTACTACCGGTTCTAAAAAGTTAGGAACCCAACTCACACACACACACACACACACACACATTTTTCTAAGAAATTGGATAGATTCAACTTTACTACATCTCTAATTCCCGCTTTATTCTAAACCACATTTTTCAAACCTTTTGTTGGATGTCACATAGTACAACTCCCATCAGACCTTGGCTATTTGCTATGCTAACTAGGATGGTGGATATTGAAATTCATGTTTCAGAAGGCCTCTGAAAGATTCCAATGTACCTGCAGTCATTTCAATGGCAATAGCACTTAGACTTATATACTGCTTCATAGTGATTTTACAACCCTCTCTAAGTGGTTTACAGAATCAGCATGTTGCCCCCAACAATCTGGGTCCTCATTTTACCCACCTCAGAAGGATGGAAGACTGAGGCAACCTTGAGCCGGTGAGATTTGAACTGCCAAACTGCAGCTAGCAGTCAGCTTAAGTAGCCTGCAGTGCTGTACTCTAACCATTGCATCACCTCAGGTTATTTCAACCTGTGAAATAAACATTTGGTCTTATTAGAGAATTAGGAATGTTTTATTGATGTGCTTATAAGAAAAACTGCACTTGTGAAAATTCTATTGACGTATTTCCCCGAAAATACGACATGTCCTGAAAATAAGACCAAGCCTGCTTTTGGGGTGGGTGTGGCCAGCATAGGAAGCAGCCCTTCCCTTTCCCGGTCATCTGGGCCCCTTAAACCAGACCCGCAGATCAGCTGAGCTGATCCGGAGCTGCCTCTCTGTTCTCTCCCCCTACCAGTGTTTTTGGTGCTCGGCCGCCTCCGATCCATCCCGCTTGCCTGCAAACTCCCACCCCATTCGCAAGAGAGCAGCCGCCTGGCACCTCTTGCCATCTAGTGCCCACCCAGCGGACAAGCCCCCCTCTGTCCAGGCAGAGTGCCATTCACTGACTGAGCAGTAAGAGGCCTGTCGGGCCAGCGCCTGGGGCAGAGTCTTCTGGCAGCGACCGCTCTGGAAGTGTCCTCTCCGCTCTATGCTTCCAGCGCCATGCGGGGGCTGCGACTCCCTTTGCCCTTTGCTGCCTCTCTGCCCGGTTGCCAGAAGACACGGCAGCAGGTGACTGGCCTGACTGGCCTCTTCTCCGCAGCTTCTAGCCAGGGTTAGCATCTTGCAGTTCACCCCGCCCCACCTGCCACCTCCAAATTGCATCACTAAAGGGTTTTTTGGCTTGTGTCCAGGGGAGCACATTGCAAAAGAAAACCTCTTGCGAGTTCAATCAAAGTTCTCGAACTCACGAGAGGTTTTCTTTTGCAATGTGCTTCCCTGGACACCATAGAGAGGAACATGATGGGGCTACAAATGTCAGGTAGGATACACCCACTCTGCCCCATCTGCAGAAATGAGTTTTTGTGAGACTCATCATGCTCCTGCCTCTGCTCCTACCTCGTGGTGCAAGACAACAAGCTGTGCAGAGTCCTGCTCCACGAGCGGCAGCTGCGGGCCAGCTGCTCGGCCAGCGCGAAGAACAGGGAGGGGAGGCGGTGGTGACAGGACATCCAACCCCACGCTCACTGCCTCCTGCACCCCAAAATAGTACACCCCCCGAATAATAAGGCCAAGGCCATATTCCGGGGGTCAAAAAAAATAAGACTCTGTCTTATTTTCGGGGAAATAGGGTAACCAACTCTTAGTTAAGTGTCATAGAAAAAGAGAACAATTCTCTTTATTTCATTCCACCTCTTAGCTCATAGGGATCTCCTCAGAAATAAAACAAAGAAAAATTTTAATCAGAACTAAGAGTCGGATCATTTCTTAGTGATTCTTAAATAGTTTCACCAGCCATAAGTCTATTTGTTTTTTAAAGGAAACAATGCACTTGGCTGATGACTTGATTAGATGGGAAGACCACTAATTTTGTCTATACATTGTAGCATACTAAGTTATGGCTAGTAATTGATAAGAGTAGTTTCCCTCAGGAGAACTAACTAACTAACAGATAAATTTCTTGGAATAGAAGAATCATTGATTCAGGTTGGATGTTATTCCATCTAGATGAACAACCAATGAATGAATGAATGAAAACAATGAAAATCATCAATGAAAACTAAAAACTTTGTTTTTTACCCAGCAAAAGAATACAGAAAGTAACTGAGATCTGGAAGTAATTATTGTGATATTACAACACATTGTCCTATCTACCAGATGACATTTTGTAAACACATTGCTTGCTTAAAATTTCTGCTAATGACTAGAAATATTTTATAGTGTGTTATAATCCTTTTTTGAATAACCATTTGATATTTGACCCCAATTTCTCCAACTGTAACTTGGAAATGCTTTCTAATATTGAGGTCATATATGTCAGCCTTTTAAAACCAAGGTCTTCAGATACTTAATCCTAATTCAGCTTTCTGGCAGAGATTTGTCAGAAGATTTCCAGAAATGACTTGACTAGATTAGAATTACATTTGCAGACATGAATGAAGCTTTACACATAACTGTTGATGTCAGACACTATGTAATAACTCCAACCTAGCCAAGTCATTTCTGGAAATCTTTCTACACAAATATACTCATTCATTCCCAAGGGCTTAAGTTTAAACTTTGTTATTTCATTCTTCTGAAATAATGCATACTTAGTGGCCTTGGGCAGTTTACATAATGCTTCTCTCTAGGCTGAGAACTACTATTCCTGCCTCAACAAACTCATCCCTTAAATATAGACTAATGATCCAATTTCGTGTGAGGTGTTTGACTGGACAATTCATTTAAAGGAGTGGGTCCTGAAACCAGTGTGTGTGAAGCAATGTGTGATTTTTTTAAAGTGTATTTACAAAACATTGATATGAGTAACTATAATGCATAGAATAACTTAACTATTTTATAAAAGTCTTGACCTTGAGCACACATGACCAGGGTCCATGAACTTTTTAGTGAGAGTCATCATATTTATTGTTGAGAGCACCCTATGCAAAGCTGTTGTTTAACAACTATCTGGAAAATCAAAGGAGAAGAATGCAAAAGCTAGACTTATGGACCATGCTTCTCTTAATTTCAGTGGATATTATGTTGCTACTCCCTCTTTGAGGAAAGATGTTGAACTGTGGAATCACATCCCATTTAGATGTAAGTTTATGATGATGATGAATTTCAAGGCAGGACAAAGCCTTTTAAATTCAAAGAGTAGCTAGCAGTTGAGGTCAAGAAAGCTTTTGTAGAAATAAATCTTATATGGCAGTTGCACTCGTTTCCACTTCTATACTCATAATCATGCATGTCTTAGTACCTTCCTGATTGGATGCTTGCAATTCTAGGAATGCTCTAGAAGAACATTCAGAAGCTTCAGCTGACCAGGGATGCATCATCACGCAGTAGTGAGTGCATTGTGGTATGCTCACGAACATTAGCATTGCATGAACTGAACTGGCTCCAAATAGGTTCCCATATATAATTCAAGGTATTGGTCTTCATCTTTAAATTCCTTTATGGCATGGGGCCAGGTTATCTGTGGGACCGTATATCCCTGATGGCTTCTTCTTTTCCTACTAGATTTGACAGGGTGGGTTTACTCTATCCTGATGAAAGTTGTCATGTCAGAAGCATACAGCACTGTACGTTCTCTGCCATGGCATCTACCTTATGGAACAACCTTTTCTCAAAGATATGGATGTCCCCAATCCTGCTGGTCTTCAGGAAAGCAGTAAAGACCTGGAGGACTTCATCGTCTTGTAGAACATTGTTCAAAACTCAACACATTTTAGTGAAGCATCTCTGCAGAGATTTTCAGAGGTCTATTGCTTTTCTATTTGTGACACCCAAATTTGTATTTCTGGTTTTCATTCTGATGAAGCGATGCCACTTTAACAGAATTAGACTTTTATTTTATTGCTTGTTTAGGTAAACAGAATAATGAGTTTGTCTAATGTCAATACTTTCTCTGAAAGTATTTTTCTTACCTTCCTCATAGCTAATGTGCAGGCAGCTAATTTTTAAAAAAGTGTTAACTACAAATCACTAGAAAATCAGGCAGAGATTATTTTTACAGGAAACTCTTATTGCTGGGCAAATGTAACATAGCATATGCTTATATTCAGCATATGCTAATATGCTTAACAAAATTTTGATATTTTTCCAAAAATTACTTAGAGCAAAGATTTTCATTTCATTTTTCTCTTTTTTTTAACACTGAAAAGAAGAGCTTCTCCCCATATATCACAAAGTTTATATGCCTGGGATTTGTTTTGCTTGGTGTTGCATCCCTTCACATCCATTGGTAAGCTGGCCAAACAGTTCTCATAAACACTGGTGTCAGTTTTACATTTTGGATACCAGTCCTTTGGAAAACAGAGAGATGATTGATCAGAGCTTTCAGGAAGGAAGTAGGAGACCATGTCAACATGTCAATTCATTCCTGGAAACATAAGAGTCCAGCTGAAACAGGGCTATACCTTTATTACTGTACAATTCTATGTGTCTTTCCTGGGATTCGGTCTTTTTTATTATCAAAAGCAGTCGGCATTTTCTCGGTTGGTATGAAGGCTAACGCTTGTAGGTAATGGAGCTTCAAATTGAATTCTGGATTTAATCCATGCCGAGTTGCCAATCCAACTCTTTGTATCCTTTGCCAATAGCTTTGGCTCAAATGAAAGAAACAAGCTTTGTTCTAAACTAGTGAAAATGCCATGGCTGCTGTGATTGTAGCTTGTTCAAAGTCAGTGATCACATACGAGTCTTAAGTAGTGCTGTGCAGAACTTGGTAGATTCAATTTATAGTTCAGTGAAACTTTCCTGGGCTTTTCTTGTATGGCTTTGGATTAGGGGAACAAAAAATTAGTAATGCTAGATAAGTCATATGGATGCTCCAATAAACACATTTTAATTTAGGCATTCAAATTAAATTTAGCACTTCAAATGCAGCTAAATATGGCACTCAAAAATATTAATTTTACTACACAATAACCTGCTTTCATTGCTTATGGTATAATTTTGTTTACTAGGAAGCGGTTCCTTCTTTTTTGCCCTGCTCACCTTAGCTGTTAGCTGTATGATATATTAAATATGATTATATGTGGCATTATTTTAGAAGGAATGTGCATGAAAAGGGGAAAAATGAATTTGAAATAAGCTAGTTCTGTTTGGAACATTCCATTCCATGGAATAAGATTCAAAATGCTTTAGACATTTCATCATTAGGAACATGGAGAATTCCAAACAAGTCCCTTACTCTTTCATATTTTCTCTAAACTCACAAATAATGATGATAGTTCATGCTAAAAAAATCACAAGCTCCCTCTTATGGGCCAATCAGGCAAGAGTACTATTTTTAAAATATGAAAAGTCCTGTAATGAACCATTTATATAACAACCATACTCTATTTTGTATAATTAGGCATAGAACTGATCCACTTAAGAAGCAACAACAATTTTACTTTAACCCAGTTAATAAACTGAATAACAACCAAACACGCTTTTATGGCTATTGAATTGAGGCTTTATTTTATGGAATTTTTTTTCAAAGCTCAACAATCAAAGCCACACAGAATTACATCTGTAAAGATCGACAACCACATCATACTTCAGAATTTCAACAATCTAAACTTCACATCATAGCATTACTATTTGCACCCTGTTCATCTGGCACTGTGTTTGAAAAAAATAAATAAATTAATCTTATTCTTTGTGTAAGGACAACATTACATTACAAGTCATGAATTCTAATAATAATTTGAAAACTGCAGTAAAGTCACTGGTATGTGTTTAATTGTCTCTGTCTTGTGCTCATCCCTCTGCCTGTCCCAGGTAGCTCTAGAGAATATAAGCAAGGATGGTATTTGAGCTCTTATGTTAGTTAAGTTCACTCTGGATATATTTTTTAATGCAAATTAGTTACAGGATGTCTAAATATTGAAACACTGTGAAGCAAAATACTGTTTTGTTTATTAAAGTCAGGTGGTTTGTTTTGAGCTTAGAACCTTACAAATGGACAATCTAGGCAGATAATGTTTTACATACCCATATACTTTATTTATTAGTGTGATGTTATTGTAGTCAAATATACCATTTAGACATAATAGATGACATTGCCTGCAGTTCTATAATCCATACTGGCTGGGGCGTTCTGGGAATTGAAGTCCACAAGTCTTAAAGCTGTCACATTTGAGAACCACTGCTAGAATCAGTAAGCATAAATCAGGAATTATTACCCAGACTGTTAAGATTTTGGGTATGAAAAGTAGTTGTGGGAAAGATCTACATCAACTCTGTTCTTTTCCAAAACAACCAAAAGTTATAGATTCTATCTCTATTGTTTTAGTTCCTTTTTCTGTGTTTGGTTCTTTGTCTTCGCACTGGTTGCTCATATCTCAGAAGTAGAATGAAACGTTCCTAACTAGCATGAAATTTGTAGTTCAACATATCTAGATGATTCTGGATTAAGGAAAACTGAGGGATTGCATGTAATTTGCATTATTTAAATGCCCCACTCTCTTGTAAGATCAATGTGAGGAATGCTGATATAATTGTAGAAACCATATATGTATATTGAGGAACATTTTAACTTGATAATAATGCCATTCCATCAACAACCATATTTCCGTCAATATAGTAGGAGTTCACATATCTGATGCTCCCTGACACTCACAGTGAAGTATAAATTACAAGCTTGTCAAACAAGCTTGAGTAGGCTTGTCAAACGTGAAACCAAAACTTATATATTTGGCCAGCACAGATATAGCCAAAATATGTCTGGGGGAAAAAAAAGTCATTTGAAAACAGGAAACTTACTATTCTCAGTGTCATGGATTCAAAGTAAATGAAACAATATTTAACATTTTCCTATTGAAAAGTAGTAGAGAGTTCATCATCACCAAATTACATATATTCATACTAACATAGGAATCTTGAATTATGACAAGGAATATGGGGCCAAAACAAGATGTTTTGTATGAGAAACAAAAAAGGCAGTTGCAGACTTTGAAAAAAAGAATACCAAGGTTTTTAGAACTAGATAAAGTAGTTCAGAAAAAAATATAAATGCCATAGGAAAAAACAAACAAACATACACCTTACTCATTAGTAGGTATAAAATACTGAGTGTGATGTGTGCCTCTTTCTGGAGATATGAAGTATGAAGTATCTTGAAAGAAATGTGTCTGTCTTGTTCCAGAAGTAGTCTTGGTTGCAACATTTTGCAGCAGGCCTTACTTGTGTAATAAATTGTTTTGTATGCTCTATTTAGTATTCTGATTCTCACAGGAATTATTTGCAGTTCAGAGAAAGATCAGCTGACTTTATTTAGAGTTGTGCTGTGTAATTATTCCACTGATATTTGTTATATACAGGACTAAGTGTATCATAGTGGATAATTGATTTCCTTCCTTCCTTCCTTTCTTTTTTTTTAAGATAACCACATTCTTGTTTATTACAGTTGTTATTTTTATTTGGGCTCTAACAAGGCAGTAGCAGGCAGGGAAGCCAATTTTCTACAGGTGATATAAAGCTATTTGTTTTATGAACAGCCACTGAAACAGTCAGCTCATGAATCAGGCAAGTATTTTGTTTCCAGCAGTGGCCAGCCAAATTCTTTTGGACACAAAAGCACCTATTAAGATACTTCATATGTTTCTACAACAATGGATATTATACTAAATTTACATTATATGGCATATATATACTTAAGCAACTCATTCAATAGTCTGACATAGAAGTAGCAGTTTGAAACTTGAAATTCAAAATGATTTGATTTTTTTTTTAAACCTTCAACCATAGCCTCTAATGAAGAAACTTCAAAACCATGAATTTGTTTCCCTTTGTTTTTCAGTAGACTAGGATAAAAATAGCAGTTTGTAGAAACTACAAAGGATACTAATCACTCAATGTTTCCATAAGAGAGATTTGGTGGTTTCACAGAATGATGTTTTTGAAATGTTGTCCTGGACCTCTTTCGAACACTAGATAGATAGACAATGAAAGGATATCCCAGCAGACCTCTAGTTGCAAGCAAAGGGCTTAGAGCTGAGTCATTTGCTGAATCAATACAGAAAATCTCCTACTTCACAAAATGAAATATTTAAAAAGTTTAATAAAAACTGAAAAGTTCAGTTATTAGATCATCTGCCAGTATGGCCGGGCAGGCTTACTGGTATGGTTTGTTAGTATGTTTAGTCTTTTTGCAAAGTGACATTGTATTGCTTCTGCTTGAAAGGTTTGAAGAATATGTGTTATCACAATTACATATATATTTTGTAGGATGCAATGAAACACACTCTGCATAATATGTCAAGAGACTAATAACAAGTGTATGCAGTAGCATAACCAGATCCTCAACAGTTTTAGGCTGAATTGAGTTTATTGTATTGATTGGGCCATATCTCCCTAAGATGTTTTGGCAAGTGTGTTTTAACACTTTTAGGCAGAGGTGGGATTCAGCAGGTTCTGACCAGTTCTAGAGAACTGATAGCGGAAATTTTTAGTAGTTTGGAGAACCGGTAAATATCACCTCTGACTGGCCCCGCCCCATCTATTCTCTGTCTCCCGAGTCCCAGCTGATCAGGTAACACAATTTTAAGAATAAAATGGAAATGGTGTTAATTATGTGTGCTACTATGAGCATTTGAAGAAAACTTGCAATATACAGTAAATGTTCAGTATGTATGCATATAGAGAAACACAAAGATAGAGGATATTAAAATTGCCTAATATTGCTAATATGATATTGCACTGGATTCTTCTAGATATTTTCTTTCCTACACCTTTCACTGAGAGGCAGTCATCCTTTTTCCCCCAACAGTGAAGTCAGTGCAATATAAATTTCTATCTATAATTTATAAGGATTGTGACTAATTTTATTTTTTCTTTCCCTCAAGCACAAAACAACCCATACTTGAATGAGCAGAATCTTTAAGTTGTGGACACGAGTCACTAAAATTATTCTTTCCTTTTTCTTGCAAATTAACATAGGCTCATATTATGGCTTGGATGTTATCATTAAATGTAATGACATACAACGTTCAGATATTTTATGTTAAAATCTAACCCTTTCTACAGTCCCCACACCCAAAGATATTTAACACCAGCAGTCTAAGGGGGAAAAAATCACCATATACTGCAATAAAGTACAGAGGTTAGTTGTATCTCATTTGCACTGAGTTATTTAAAAGATCTATAATTGGGAAAACTCATTGTTGAAAGAGAATGCTCTGATTGAGTAAAATTAAGACAGTGTTAATAATTTTAACTCACCAGTCTCCCATGATTTGTTCCTATGATATTGCTAAGTAGTTTGATAGGTTGTTGAAGAATGTTCTGTTAAATAAGTAATATTTACAAGAATTTCTCTCCATTCCTGCAGGGATAATAGAACATTACAGCAGCTCCCACATAGGAGAAAGCTCTCCGCTTTTAAATCCTGTTTCTGTCAAATCTAAATATCATTTCACCTTTCTAGAAATATTAGTCTATTTATTCAGTTCAAAATGGTTATGAAGCCAAAGAACTATTTTAGTTGTTTGAAGCCTGTGGAGAAAAATTTAAACAGGAGAGATTTTTTTTTAGACCTCCTCCTGGAACACTTCAGTGAAAGCCTTTTCTCGAGGCAGCAGGGTTTAGCTATTATTGAAAATACTGTGGCATTTTAAATCTTAGATTAAGTTGTCATTTGAAGCATGAAGCTGGCTTGACAAAATATGGAACTTGGCTAAAGAGAAAGAAAACACGTCTCAACAAGCTGAGTTTATCAGGTCAATCATCTGTATAGCAAGCTGTATAGCAAGCAGATGGAAAGCAGAAAGGTAGAAAGGAAGCCTTTGTAGGAAACCTGTCTCACTAAATCCCCATTCAGACGTCTTCTAATTTTGAGTACAGATGCTCATGTTGTGTGGTCACACAATACTATTGTATGGAGATTCTACAGGGTCTTATTTTCTTTTGACCACCAAAATAAGTGCTTGGCCTTATTTTTTGGAGGTCTTATTATTTTTGAGGTGCAGGAGGTGGCGAGTGTGATCACCTCATGGCTGCTGCTGAGTTTTGGGGAGGACTTATTTTCAGGGAATGGCTTATTTTAGCGCATGCGCTCAAAACCCTGTTTGGGCTTATTATCCGGGGAAGTCTTATTTTCAGAGAAACAGGGTAGTGTTCTGAACATGTTGCCATCTAAAAGTCTCTTTTCCTGAATTGACCAGGGGAATTTTGAAACTAGTTTCATTTTCTGAATCATGTCCGCATTCACACTATGGCTGCTCAAACAGAGATTATTCATGTTTAGCTTAGAAACTGCAGATATGCCCAACTAGAATCTGATTTCATTAAGCAAGTCATATCCTTAGTTTGGTTTTCCACTGTTAACACATTCTGATATGTAGGTACAAGAAAGTCAAATGATCTTATTGTCATAGACAGAATACTATGATTAATTTGATTTGTTTACCATTGAAACATAATGTTCAAAGAAGCCATTAGATTATGTCTAGCTTTTGCTTTCATATATACAGTGCATAAACTTGCCTGGGTAGTATTCAATGACTGTGCAGGTTAGCAAACTTAAAACAAAACATGGTAATTCAAATCTGGTATTCCATGTCACGCCTCTGGCATGGATATAGAGAAGTTGATAGGATCTTCCATATAATAACCCTTTATATCCTTGAAAAGTGCAATCTTACTTCATTCTTCTCTTTTTAAGACCAAATATTTCAAGTTGTGTCATGATAGGACTTAATTTTAATCTCCTGATCATCCTTCCTGCCTTTCTCCAAACCTATTCTATCTTTCATATAGTAGTTTCTTAGAAAGCCAAATATTTTAGATGGCAATCTGATAAACACAGAATACAGTGAAATATTATTTCCTCGGATTTAAAAGTTATACTTTAAAAAAATATGTAGCAACATCACATTGAGTTTGTAATCATCTAGTATTCCAAGATCTATTTTCCCAGGAACTATTGCCAAGCCAGTTCTCTCTCTTTCTATGCCAGTTGTGATATTAAAAGCTATAGAAAAAGGACTCTCACTGTGTCCAATAGTAAGGTAGTTTTTCAATGTTTGGAGAGCCATAGATTCCTTAGTGATGATAAAAAGCATTGCAAATATGGATTCTGGACTCTCACGACAAACAAAAAGAATTGTCTCTCATCTTCACATCTACTTTTTAAGTTTCCAAGAACTACCTATTTACCAATGTATCACAATGGCATCATAATGCCAAACTAGGTCAAGGATCTACAACTCTTTTGATTTAGGTCTAGGTGTTTCATAATTACAGTTTATATCTCACAATTTCAGTTCTCACCATTATACTGCATTTATACTTGTAAATAGTCTCAGTTAAATAGAGTTAAAATCACTACAATGTTTAAATAATTGAAAAGACAAAACCAAAACCTTTAGAAAATATTATATAAAGCATGCTGAATAAATAACATAATTAGTCTTCCTAAAGGAAAATTCCATAAATAAATAATTCTAGAGTCAATGTTCATATGCTATCCTAATGGGTACATTTTTAGTTGTCTTTTTCCTTTGTGTGCCAATGAGTCTTGGCTGCTATTTAGACAGAGAGATGATCTTCTTCACCAGACCTTAGTGTACTAACCTGTCTGAATGGGAACTGGTGACTCCAAAGTGCCCTGAACACAAACACATGGATGTTGGATCTGAAACAAATTGGTAATCAACACAATTTAATTAACAACTGTAAATATAGTTCATATGGTTACTCCCCTAGTAGTAATCATTTTGATCACCCTAAAATTAATAGTTGGGTGGCAAATTTTGGAGCAGCTGCACAACTTACCTAAAGTTTTAAGACTCACATGATTCCAATTATATATATTTCATTTTAAACTAATAAAAGAGCATTATGCATTGTTGTCACACATAGGCCAGTCCTTATTTGAATACTCTTATCCAGCACCTACTGGCACTTACCAGTAACTAAAATATTCCTTCTACAGTGAACCCAACAATAAACATATTCTAAGCACAAGAACAAGCTTTGATTTTAAAATATAATGTAACAATGCCCCAACAAAGAACTCTCTGTTGAATAGCAATTTTAAGGTAGCCACACACAAAAAAAATCCTATCTAATTCATTGCACTTTCCTTCTTCAACTTCTCTTTATTTGTCAGCTTTCTTCCAAATTTTTTGTCACTGCATCAAGTGGGTGACATCTCCCCTTCTGCCAGAGCTTTGCTTTCTTTTTACTCTCCTGGAACATGTTTCATTCTTTTCCTCTTTCTTGTTTAGGCTAAATTAGCCAATGAACAACCTGACCCAGCTGCTCAGCTGTTCCCTGATCTGCATTTTACTTCTTAATGAGCTCCAAGTGACAAGCTATTCAGGCTGGCTTGTTCCAGCATCAGTTCTGACTCCATCTGTAACTTTAGTGCCACTTCTTTGTCAGCAATGCCAATTACAAAATATATGTCTTTCTAATTTTCAGCACTGAAGCTATAACAACCTCACTGAATGTTGCATATTTTTCCTTGTCTTGTGCTGCTACTGGTCACTTCTGTCTGCCTAGACGTTATATCACACCAGGATTTTCTCTGACTTTCTCACTGACCGGCTATTTTGTGAAGTAATGCTCAATCTAGCTAGTGAGTACAAACCACAGGCAATATTGTCCTACAATCTTAATTGTCCCTGAAATATAGATTTACTAAAAAGTCACTATGTTTACCTAATATATTTAAGCAGTTACTTTTCCAGGTTTTTGGTTTGGTTTTTTTTTTGGCATCACCTTAAATTTTTGATACAATTTTTTTCTTGAATTTTTTTCCCTTTGCAACATCATGCAAAGTAATAATAAAAGAATCATAAAAGAATCTCAATGACTTTTTCAAATGCATTACAATTATTAGTGAAAATGCCACTTATATTAGGGAAAATATCTCTTACACCAGCTCTTACACCAGAATGTTAGAGATTGATATGTTTCCAATGACCCACTCTTCCTGAGTTCATAAAGCCACAATGCACTTCACAAATGTTACTCATTGTCACTCCTCAAATTCTTTCAATCAGACTTCTGTCCAACATTTGTCCAAGCAGAGTTAACAAACTGATCAATATCTAATTTTGCCATTCATTCTAGTTACTTTCTCTCTGAATAAGGTCTCAAAACAGGTACAGTTTTCACAAATACACATTAAGCATGTTGTACAGCTACTCCATAAGTGAATTACATCTCGATTTAAACTGTATAGATCTTCAGCTGTAACATTTTTCAACATTCATTCAGCATTTATGGTTTTCTTACCATTCTTTCTATGGATACTAATATTTAAATATTCGTTTCAGTCCCACAGTTTCCCATATCACTGTCATGTCTATACAAATCTCTAAAATATTCTTTCTGTCATTTTCTCATTTCCTCTTCATTTCAGATCACTGCTACCACTAGCCAACCTCAATATACCATGTTTGTTTTCATTCTCAAATAGAGAATGAAATAGAAACTGAATAGAAACTAATCCTGAATAGAAGACACCATGAAGGTTTTTAGGATAGTTTCAGATCAGGTATAAAGAGAAAGCACTATTTGCTGAGATGGGATTTTGAGCTTATTTTTTTCTTGGTCAGCCTTTGGTCTATACGTCAAGTAAAAAAAAGGAATCCAGTGTAAGAACACTGTCAGACTGTCAACCAATAGTATGCAATCAATCTAGGGATTAAAACTAGGGACATTTATAAAGTCCAACGTGAGAAGATTGGAGCATTGCTTAAAATGTTCAGAGACTGAGGAAACACTGATTGAAGCCTGTTATCAGACAAGAAAAACCTAGTGGGTGACTCTGGACCACTCAATCTTGTCTCAGCAGTGTAACTCATAGGGTGGCTGTCATGGAGATAAATTATAGGAAGATCCATAGATAATTTACAAGGATCTTTTGGAAATGGGATGCATAAATAAAGCTAATATATAAGATTATATAAAGTTATAGAGGTGCAATACAAGGTACAATAAGGGAAAGGTAACATAAACCAAACATGAGAGCTTCTGAGCTGTCTTCTAATTTTCAAAATATTTTGCAGTTAATTAAAAACATAGAACTACAGACTCATAGAATAACAGAGTTGGAAGAGACCTTGGAGATCTTCTATCCCAACCCTTGCTTGAGCAGACTTTATACAGTTTTGGACAAAGGGTTGTCTAATCTCTTCTTGAAAAACCTCCATTGATGGAGTACCTACAACTTAAGGTTTTTGTTTTTGTATCTGACCTACAGGATGTGCTGGAATGTGTTTGGGATAGTATGTTTCAGTTTCACTGTTGTGAAATTGCAGAGAATGCTGTTGTTGTTTTTTTTCTATTGTATATTTCTCCATTATGTGATAGTCTCCCTAACAATACTTTTTTTTCAGAATCTTGGGATAAGTCAGGGGTTGCAAATCATTATAGAGATAATTATATAAGAAAGAAAGAAAGAAAGAAAGAAAGAAAGAAAGAAAGAAAGAAAGAAAGAAAATTCACACATATTTTTCAGCTGTTTCATAACTTAGACAACATCTAAAAACACCCCTAAAAGTTTCATTTACAACACTACCTCCTTCTAAAGAAAGGACTTCATTTCTCATCAAACTGAATGAAAACATATTAACAACTTTAGCAGAATACTAAAACATGTTTATTATATCAACAATCTAGATTAAATAATATATAAAATAATATCCAATCATGCTATAAGATTTATGGGATTGAATAGAAACAACTTTCAGTAGTAGTATCATGAAGGTTAAGAAATGCAGAGATCAAAACAAAATAGAGCCAGAAGAGTTGACACTTCACCTGGAATCAGAGAAGTACATGGTAAACTAAACAATTCAAAAGATCAATGAAGTAAAAGAGGAATTGGGTTTAGCCAGAAGAATCAAACTCTTCTACTTTGGAAACTTTCTTCTTGTAGATGTTATGACACTTGAAATGAGTACTCTGGGGAATGTGTAAAGTCACATGTTGGAGTCAGATCAGGCAAATAAGGTGCTTGAAGAGAGACACTCTAAGCAGAAAGACATTGTCAAAATATCCACTTGAAAATAAGCAATGCATGTTGGAATGAATACTGCACTGTCAGAATATAAAAATTTGTTCTCAGTCGCATTTGAAAATGGTTTGGAATTCTTGGGGCCTTTTATGAAGGCTTAGAGAAATAAAATGCCAAGATGACTCAGCAACAGTGATACCAGTTTTTAGAAGTGTAGTTCCTCAACACCTCTTTGTAATATTTTTCTCCTTTGCTTTGTAATGTTAGGAGTCTTTTCCAGATATAGTAGCAAAAGAACTGCCCAAATTTGAACACCATTCATAATCAATTCCAATCTCCTCATTCTCTACCCAACCCCAAATAACACTTAAAAAACAAGCAATTGGAAAAACCTCAAGAATGGTTTTCCTCAGGATGGAATGCAAAAGGAAAGCCCAGGCTGGCTCAGAATTGTGAATGTATATCCCAAAGACTGTAGGAGATGAAAGAGATGGCATCATTAATATTTGACTATCTTTATTACGGTAGCTGGCTAGCATTTAATGCAATTTTTACGAGAAGCTACAAGGCTCAAATTAAGAATCTTAAGATTTTCTAGAAGCCAATAGAAGTAAATAAAATGATTTTGTGTGACAGTATAAATAGCTAAATATTAAACACCTAAATACTTAAAACTAGCAATTTAGGTTATAAAACTGCTTTAGAAATAAAACTCTAACGCACACAGTATTTAACTAAGTGAGTCCTGTCTATGTTTGTATCTGTGTTATTGTACATATCTTATAGTGCCAGTGCAGGTGAGATGCAACAGAAAACAGAATCAAAAGTATAGAAAGATTTGTTTTATTTATACCTATTAGATAGTAAAATTAAAACAATAATTTCATATATAAAGCAATGGCAGTTGAAAAAAAATGCATGTCTCCTGGAGATGTTAGGTTTCTGCTGAAATAATAAAAATCAATTGTATACTCAGAACAAGTGGACGTATGTGAGTAGAGCATTGATCACTTTAGACCAGTGTTTCTCACCTCATGAAAATTAAAATATGTGGACTTCAACTCCCACAATTTCCTTGGCCAGCATCCGGAAGTTAAAATCCACACATTTTAAAGTTGCCAAGGTTGACAAACCTTCTATAGAAATTGCTCTAGAAAGAATGGAAAAAAACAACAATCCAAAACATGTGGGTTAGACTCTCGAGTTCACCAAAGTCATGGCAGCATTTCCCCCCCTGCAAAATGGTATATTGTTAGTCATTCCCTCCTAGGTCACTAAAGCTGACTTAGAAAAATATTGTATAGGTATTGGGCCAGTAGTATTAAATAGGGAATTTGCTAGCATGAAAGTTTTTCTGTATATACCCTGCCAGTATTGATTGTATAATTCATTATATGCTACCTGGAGAAATATTGCAAAATCGTGGTCCTAGTTCTTAATTTGAAGAGTTTGGTGCTAACCTATTTAGTAACCCTGTTCATACAACCCTTAATTATAGAAAGATAATTTGTGAAGAAAATAAGTTCTCAAAATATCCTATTGTACCAATTGCTATGATTCTGCTGCTTGCGGTATTGCCTCTTTCTCATTTTAAAATTTTCATAGGAATTTATTAAAATAGTTCAGGGACGTGGAAAACTTTTCTGACAATTGCATGGGATTCTCCCTTTATATAATTGAAGTTCCTTAAAGATACGAACTTCTGCTGCTTTGAGGGTTGGTTGGTTGCCTCCTCTTTAAACCTGATTTTGGCCTCAAAAGGTAAAAGCCACAGAGTTCAATCCAAGATTTCTTGGATTGACTTGAGTAGCATAACAGGCTGCACAATATGTTACACATTTGGGGATACAATTCAATAATTTCAGCTGGCCTTGGCTAGCTTGGAGCTCTCATTAAGCATTTGGATAACACCTCCTGCCCTGACTTGCCCTCAGGCTAGGAATGTCTTCTCATCCAAATCCAACTTTCAAATCATACTCTGTAGCTACATCTTCTGTCTTCCCAATAAAACTGAGCAAACAAAGACATGAATAAATAAGATTTCAAAATGTCTCTAATATAGATTTTCTTGACTAAGTTGACTTGTCTATCTTAGTCTTCCTCTTCTTGATTATAGAGTATAGCAATATTAATATCAAATGGATTTGTGCCAGATTGCTATCTCTTTATCATCACAGTTCATTTAGTAAAGGCTAGATGCATGAATTCAGCCATTCTTCTGGAACAATGAAAAAAATATTATCCTCAGGGAGATGGTTTACTCAAGTCCTTTATTAGTCCACCAACAGGGAGTCCCAAACATTTTTTTTTGTCCTGAACTCCCTAAAAAGAGAGCAGGACTTCTGTTTCAACTTCTATTTGTCATTTCTCCTGCCTAGACACCACTCAAACATATCCCCCCCACAAGCTGTACAATTTACAGTGTATGTATGATTAATTGCCATTATTCTTTTGGTCTTTGTATCCAGGACTTTTAGTTTTCCTGAGTCCAATCCACTATTCTAGCTGTGTATCTATTGACTGGAATTGGCCAAGCTTTGATGGCATTTCTTCCACTTTAAGATCTTATTCACTTTCATGATGCTTACTTCTTATCTTCTTCCTGACTTCAGTGCGCTTGTCATTGTGAGGTTCAAGGGTGGCCAAGTATTTCTAGCAATCATCTTCATCCAGATTTATTTTTAGTTGATTTTATTAGGAATTGGTCTTTTGTTCCTCTATCCTTTGGGCGGTTTCCTTTCTGTTCAGGTGCTTATTTTCAACTAGATGCTGTTGGACTGCATGAGCAACCACACCAGTTAGCAATTTGAAAGTTGTTGATAAGCAGGTAATTGGCCTGCATTTGCCTGGTACTGCCCCTTTCACTATCAGGTAGGTTTTGCCAGACATTAACTAATTTTCAATTTCACTTTATTGCAGTATGTTGTTAAACTATTTGGCAATGAGTGGGCGTAGACCATATGTCCACCATGCAGTTCAACTTTAATGCTGCTGTCTAGTTCTTGATCTTCCTTAACTTTTCTCCACCATTTCTGTTGTTATTGCAAGTGCTTTCATTTCAGCTTCTTTTTTTATTCTTATCCATCTCCTTTATCCATGTTGCTTCTTGTTATATTTCTTTGGGTCATCCCATAGCTAACCCTCCAAACTTCACTGTTTCTTTTCTTTGTCAGTTGTTGATGGTTCACTGCATTATCTCCATTGGTGCTTTCTGAGTCAACTGAAACTGGAAATTCTGCCTGTAGTGTGTAATTTGAGCTTCATATCTTGCTGATCTTCTTGACTATAGATATTGTTTGCTGTTTTCTAGTGCTTCCTTAATCTTCCTTGTTTCTAACTGATATTTCATGATCAGGTACTTTTGGGTATTCTTATTCTTCAGCTTCTTGTCTTTCATCTGTTCAAATGTGCTTGCATCTGATCTCAACACGCTGAGCTTATTTTCCAATCTGATTTTCCATTTTGGTGATGCACTCTTTTTGGCTTTTTTTCTTAATTAGTTTGCCTCCCAGGTATTCAATTATAATTGCATTTGTACTGTACATTAGTTTCTTACAATGAGCTGGTGATTATATTTAGTATTACAGTTCTGGCACCTTTTAATGTTTGTGCTAGCTATTTCTTTGGAACAAGCTTCAATGAAAGAAATGTATTCTGTTATTTTTGTGCTGTTGTAGGTGCTCAGTTATTTTTTGTTTCAAACCGTCTCCTCCTTTAGTTAGATGGTTTTATTCTTTTTACGAATATGGCAGAAGAGAGGGTGCCTGGTTTGGGAATGAAAATGGTTCAATAGCTATGCTGCTTCCTCTGTTATCGACTTACCACGGTATGCCTGTGCAGCCTGAGCTACTTCTGGCAAGGCTTTGAATTTTCTGCTCTGGGTAACTTTGCAGTTTTTGCAATTGCATTCTGGAATTCATATTATAAATCAGGTAGCCTATTATTTCTGATTTTTGGATGTTGTTCTTTCCAGAAGAGGTGTGTATCGTCTTCATGTGGCAGCTTCTTCTTTTTTTTATAGCAGTGCATTATTTCTTTCTTTTCAGCCTTCATATAATTGTGATGGGGAAGCAACTTTTCTTCCAGCAGTTCTGCAGCTGCTGTCCTGGTTTATCAGACAACAGCCCTGAACTGTGTAACCCATTTGTCACCAGAGGTCCAGGAATTCCCAAACTAATGTGGCCCTTGTTGACCTGGCAATGATCAATAAGGTATGGATTTCCGAAAATTATTTCTCACCATACTTTTATGGGAGAGACACTCAGTTTGTCTGACTACTCTGATGAGACCTGTCCAATATAGTTCGACCTCTGGCATAGCTTTCATCTTCCTCAGAGCACACAAGATCCACAAGCACCTCAAGGTATAGTGCCTCATTGGGGGGGTATTTATTACTATTATCATGGTCATGCAGTCAGTCAGTTGGTATTTTAAATACACCTATGAATGTCTTCCCAAGCATTTGGGGCCAACCATAATAATAATAAATGCTTATTATTCCAGCAAGTGTCACTATGTAAAAAAAACAAAAGTGCATTT
>JANHFT010000897.1:32925-51291 GCA_032467955.1 Pseudoxenodon macrops | reverse complement strand
ACTATGTAAAAAAACAAAAGTGCATTTGCGGTAATGTCTGCCCTTTCCTTTATACTTTTTCAAACTTGTGTGGCATTACAGTCACTAAGCTTTGAAACATGTCTCATATGTTGTTTATGATCCCCTTGCATTCATCGGTTCTTCTAATAAATCAGATGCAAGTTGTGACATGTCGCTAATTCGATCACTAATAACCTGTTCAAATTGCAAATCTATGTCAGCAGGTTGGTGTTGATTAAGTTGTAGCTCTCACTAACATATTGTTTTAAATGACTGATAATTTTTATTTGCTGCTGCGATAGACTGCCTGGTCTATTCTCTGCTCAGACTCTCTCTCTCCCCCCCCCCCACATGCACACTCTTTCTCTTGTAAGCTTAGAAATTACACAAATGCCCCTGAGGTGGTCTGCTGGAGGGCCGTCACTTTCCATGTTGCTGCAAATAGAGCGAGTAGCCACTAGAGGGAATGATACGGCTGACCTTCCTGAATGCCTCACCATAAAGAATGAAGGTGAAGAAGCTGTCAGAATACTGGTTTCCAAAAGAAATGGTTTAAGATATACTATTAAGGTTAGTACGGGCTTGAGAGTGGGGAACCGAGGTGTCTTTTCCTTAATACATTCAGTTACTTCTTTCTCTTAACATCAGCTCTTTGAAATAAATCCTAACACAATACTTGCAGCAAAGGTTCTCTATAGGGAAATGATTATTTATATACTCACGCGTACCCTTATACACATACATATATACATACATGCATGCATGCTATTAATGCACACTGCCAGACATTATACTGCTTGCACATGTAAACATTAAATTGAAAAGTATTTGCTTAACAGGAGGCACTGTTTGCATTATGATGTGAAAGGAAAACTCTTTCCAACTGTTCAGCTGTATCCTCTTCTGTTTCCCCCTCCCCTACTCAAAATGTGTGCAGGGAGGGAGGGAGAAAGAGTTTTGAAGCTGGGTGAAAGTAATAACTTCAGGCTGGTGAAAATCTCCATGTCTTTTAGAGAGACTTTATTAATCTTCCAACCTACAAGAGCTGTACTAAAACAGTGTGATTCATTTTTATTCCAAATAATTTATCTGTGTTTTGACCTTTTCTCTGTTTGTTGGTTTGGTTCTAGTGTGTGTGTGTGTATACATATAAATATATACTGTATATTCCTCGTATTGTTAAAGAACTCTAATGTAGAACGGAGGCTTGTTACATTTACTCTCCTGAGTGTAATTGCACTAAGATCATTCAGTTTCCATTTTGAAAGCCAGTGGCAATTACTGGAATACAATGTATCATGCATTTGCTCAGTGGATATAAAACGTATATACTAATTCGCAATAAAATGTAACAGCTGTCAGTGCATTTTCTGCTCTGTTACTTCAATAAATTGGAAGTCTGACTAGAAAATGGGAATATTGCATTTTTACACACTCAGTAATGTGTTTGCTTTTTGCAAATGCCATTTTTTTCTGCGACAAAAAAATTGTGGTTTTCTTATTATTGGTAGTGGATAAATATTCTTATATCAGAATGAATTACACATAGGATCTGTTTTTAAATGCAATGATATTTCTGGTATTTTATGGCATACTGTCTACAGTAAACAATATGCACTTAACCCACTTCTGTCATATGCAAGTTTTATATACTAGGCTAGGGAATGAAGGAAGAAAGCTTATTTTCCAAATAAGTTACAAATAACCAGTTACAATTTATTATATAGGAATACAATGTTTGTTTGCATGTAACTCTGGTGTAAATTTTATTCTATCTATCTATCTATCTATCTATCTATCTATCTATCTATCTATCTATCTATCATCTAATCGATCATACCTGGACAGAATGGATAAATGCCTCTATGTTTCTCTGACAAATAAAGTTTGAAGACACAGTTGGGGCTGTTTTCTAAGTAAGTGTAGTACTTCAGGCACTGAAAGTCTCTGAGTTTTATTTAAAATAAAATTCCTGCACATTTGTGTGCGTCTGTTACTTGAGGTCAGACTTTTCACAGATAATTAGCCTTTTACACACTGTGAAATCAACCTGCATTTATTTGGCTAGACTCTTTGCTTCTGTTCGTTATTTCCCAGAAGGTTAACATGTTAAAAAATCTAGCTGGAAGCTCAAGGTACCATCGCTTTGTGCTGTTAATTACTCCATTGCATAATTATTAATATCAGGAGCCGGAAGAGGAAACAAGTACACCAAATAGTCATGAATGCTAGTGTTCTGGCAGGAAGCAATCCCTACATTAATAAAATGTGGCTGTGCCAATATCAAAGAAGATAGGGAGTGTTCCTTGTTAAGGATCATTTATTAACTGAGATCATCTTTTAGTTCGCCTTGGGGTAATGACTAATGTCAATGGCAAATTTCACAGTTGTCTAGAGAAATGAATTAAATTTGTAATAAAAAGCCCTTCGGCTTGTTGTACATGTTCATTTATTGGAGTAGTTGAACTAAAAGAACTGTAAGGCAACCAAGAAGATCAACTTAATTTTCCTTACATATAATAGTGACCTTGTGCTCTTGGGGGAGGGGGTCCCTGCCTATAATAGATTGGTAAATTAAATAAGAAGTTCCCTCTTATGCAAGATAAACGAAGTAACTCTGGTTAAGTTAAACAAGCCTTGCCTTAGGGCTTCGTTGCAGAAACAGCATATTTTTCTTTAAGCTTTACAAAGTACGTTAGGATATCAGGCCAGGCCATGGGAAATTCCACCCAAATGGAACAGAGGCATCTACAAAATGTACTTACTAACTGGTTAAATCCATGCTGTCTGCTTAGCTAGTTTGTAGTTATAAGTCTCATATTTTAGAGAAAAAGTGGCAGAAGCAAAGTGGATGAGTTATTTTTGGAAATTATAAATTGCACGTACACTTCTGAATAATGTATACAAACTTTCAATTCAATACAAAGGCAATCTGAATACAAAGCTAAGTTTCGCTGTGCTAAAAACATGTTAGCTCTTTAAAATATGTAATGAGTGGCAAAACGTAGATTTAGCAATAGTGCAAATAAAAACTATCAACACGATTTAGATTTTCAATAAAATTCATAATCTCATATACAGTTGAAAATCCCACTGATATCAATAGGGCAAGCTCACAGAAAGTTTATGTACATCATGCACATTTGTGGGATATAGGTAACATATTTAAATAATATAATATTGTGATATCTACCATGTTGCCTGCAAGCAAGATAGTAGGGATGTCTATCAATGTTTAAGGTTGTAAAATTAACTATTTATATTATATCCCCTATTCTTCCTGCATTTTGATTACAACATAAACCTAAAGTTAAGCCTTTTAAACATAAATGGAGAATATGCTTATGTAAAATATCAGGAAATACATATAAATATTAATAATTTTAAGGTTATTATTTCAGTGATAGGAAAGGCTAATAATCAAGCTATATATTTTGCACATTTCATGAAATATTTAAAACTATAATTCTACATGTTGTACTTTAAGGATACTATGTCATTTCTGCACAACATCCTCTTTAAAATGCATGGAAACTGGTTGGATTTTTTTCCCAGATATACTTTCATATATACTATGAAAATGCATAGATGTTTTACATTACTTTCATATCTTTCACTAATTATTATTAGGATGGATGCATTTGTTTTGCATGCTGAATTAATTCCATAATTTATAAATGTTTTTTTATTTTATATAAAATCAACATTGTATATAAAATAAAGGGATTTTGGAAGTTTACAAAGGTTTATATTACATCGATCAATTACATTTCCATGTTAGACATGCATGTATAATTCACAGAATCAGACTGTTTAGTAGCAAGGATCACAAAAAGAGATAGCAAAATAAAATGAATAGGCCAATCCAAAGCTTTGGTCAATTTACCTGACAGTACATTTTCTACAAGCTAGTTTATTGTGAGTGAAGTTAGTAGAGAAATAATAATGGGATTAACAGTACTTTAAGTTGTCATTTTTCTAGCACACATATTTAGTTTGATCTTGAAATATATATCATATACATTTGATGAATATTTTATATTATGTCTAATAATTTATGGGGATTCTATGAAATAAAATTAAATTAAATTAAATCGAACAGCCTTTATTTAAAAAATAAGGAGTTTTGTTGCAAGAAAATGTTTTAAACAAAATACTGAAAAGAAATAGGAAAAAAATATTTTAAAAAAACCTAGTGAATATTTATCAAGTTTTTTTTAAATAAAATCCAACATAATAAAAAAGAAGAAGGCATCCAACCTAAACTGTTATTCTGAGAATGCAGGAAATAAAGCCTGTTCAAATCAGGGAGCCTAATTTGCACACGTCACTTTTTTTTAACATGAAAGTGCCACCATATCACAAACCTCTAAAAATAATCTAAAACCTGATTGTCCATATTTAATTCATAAATCTTTTTTAAATCTCCATGTTTAAATAACTGGAAATGCATTCTGGGTATACCCATTCCACTTCTACTTGCCAGAAAAGAGCCCCGATATGATATGCTTTCAAAATTCACCTCCATAAAATTCCATAATCAGTAGTACTGAGCTTATTACACTTTTAAATATATATCAGAGTCATATCCTGTGGAATAATTAATTGTGATCTTTTTAAAAAAAAATTCAGTCCAGCTGCGTTCATTAAAAAAAAAGACACTCTTACAATTTTAAAATAAACTTTTCCGTATTAATTCAAACATCATGCCGATATTTCCAGGAATAAGGTTGGTTTTACATTTACAGTTTTAAAACGAAGGAGACACACAGAGATCTCTTTAGTATTCTGTGTCTAATACTTTATTCCCAAACACTTTGCTTGTGAGTCCTTTTGATATAACTGAAGTTTCCATTCAAAATATGCAGAGAGAGAGACAGATAAATGCACAAATATATTTACAAGCATTCTCATGATTATCTGGTGATAAAAGAGAAGGAATCTGACATCCCTTTAACCCACAAACGCTTCTGCATATCTACATCTCTTTTCTCATCTTTACGGTCCATATTTAATGAAAATAATATATATCTAGTAACCCATAGTTTGGTAGTGCTGATGTCACTTTAATAAAATGTTGACTTCGTGTTTTATTTCAGCAGAAGTAGCCCGGTGAGCCCTGGCATCAATGAGAGAGTCTGTATTGATTTATAAGTAGCAGCACCAACCTGTCCATCTTTTGTGCTGGACAATAATAGGTATCACTTAAGGAACCTAATGATCCCAGGAAATATATACATATATGTTAACTCTATCTAAGTAGGCCTATTGGATTACCTCTTTTTTCTATCAGTGTGTAATTGTAATGACTATATTGGTTGTAAGGAAGTTGTCCATTGCAATGTTACTGATCTCTGAAAAATAGGCTTAGAAAAGAAAATTGAGCATTATTGCTGAAAGATATGGGAGGCAGAAAGAGAGAGAGAGAGAGAAAAAAAAAGGAGATTCAATCCTTCCCGTTCCCATTTGCTTTCACACATTTGTAAATAAATCCCATACTCTCTGTGAAACATATAATTTTCCACGTATTCTCCAGTCAGTGAAGAATCTGTATATATAGAATCAAGGCTGAGCGGCGAGCTGCCCCCAAAATGGGTGGATCTGTCTCAAATCATCTTCTTTTTCTTTCCTTCTGTGCTTGTCTACAATTCCTACTTACTCAGAAAGAGGCAGTTGTTGTTATTTTTCTTTCTTTTCTTTCTTTTTTTTTATAGAAAATGCAGATGTGTGCAGTGCATTCTTAATAAGACCAGGAAAAAGAGTTTGCATTCCCCTTTTAGCCACTCTCTCACCTCAGCCCTTTTCAGCATGTAACCTTATTCTCTGTGGGATTACTTGGATGGAAACCAATTAGGGAACAGCTCAGACAATATAAATGCATACAGATTAGTACAGATTGAACAGTACCATTGCCAACTAATCATACAGTATATAAAGCCCTAAACAATATAGATATTAGGGAGTGATGGGGAACTGGATTTATATTGTCAGAACATTGAGCACAAAAATACAAGCTGTAGAAACTGTTTATTTAGGTAATAAATAAAGTATGGGTCTGTTTTCCTTGTTTGCTCTGTGCAATGTTCTAAGTAACCAACAACATTACATTCCATGTTGCTTAATATTTCTGCATGTTTGCCTGAGCAATTTTCTTGTCTTCTTAAAAACATCACTTTTGTTCTTCTTTGAACAGCTGATTTCTTGATTCAGACATTTTGTTTCTGGCATGGGAACCTGATGAGTGTACACATGTAAGTGTGTGTGTGTGTGTGTGTGTGTGTGTGTTGTGTTTGGTTGCACTCCCTGTCTGTCATTGCAAAAGTGTTACCAGATGTATTCTACCATGTGTAAATTGAATCCAACTGCTGATGTGAGTTTTCCTCATCACACCCCAGAAACAAGTTGCAACGGTCATGTGCATTGTTATGAGGCAAAGAAAGAATCTGCCACAGCTCATGTGGTTCTCTAAAGTACTTAGGAGCTGATACAAATAGCAAGTGTTTTAATCACTCATCTTGTGATTGTGGCAGTATTTCTTTGTAGCAGATTTAAATTCTGTTAATGCAAATGCAAAAATGATAATGAATAAATATCCTATTGGCCTATATTTTTATATGCAAGAAAGTGTTTTTCCTGGTTAACACCAGAAGTACCAGATCCTATATTGTGCCATATCGTATTAGTAACGCTATAGAATTCCGCCATATTGTATTGCATCATAACCTAGACTACCTCTTGAACAATATCTGTACTAAACCTCTCCTTGTTGTCTATTTGGATTTTATGTCTAGCATCCTTGGTTTATGACAACAGCTAAGATGGAGATCATATTAGAGGATCCTCATTTTATCTTCTCATACTGCCATTCCTTGCCTGCCCAAAATCAATCCACCTGAATTGTATTAGAAATGTATTAGAATTAATTTGAGAAAGAACCACATGAGCTCAAGACTTAGGTGGCCCAAAACTTCTCATTTTAACTCAATGATGTGGAAATGTGTGATATTAGAAGGACAGCTTTTTATTTTTATGATAGCATTTATTCCTTTATTATCCTTTATTATGGTTTATAGTATATGTATACTACCAAAGTCTTAACAAATATATGATGATATATTTGCTCTTTTGTGTAATAGCAAAAGGATCTGGCAAATGTATGAAAAGAACAAACATTTAATCGGTCTTCAATTAATTTTGAATAAATGGGACTTTTTATGTCTACTCTGTACTAATATCTGTAATTGTAGGTCTATATGTTTCTGTATGGTTTTTTCTGCCTAAGGTACATTATAAAGATTTGTTGTTTTCCTGCAAATTATTAAACAAGATTTGAAGTATTAATTTTAATTTAAGTTAAGAATACTTAACTATATTATAAGTGTATTTTACCACTATACATATGTGGCAAAATATCCCCAGTCTCCATGCTTTATGGGGTCAGGAACAGTAAAGCAGACTAACATTCATCCTTTAAGAGCTTCAAGCTACTTCATAAACAGCTTGAACTTGCAAAGGCTGCTACTGAGATCATGGGTAGACTAACAGAACATATGCTGTTCTCTAGCTTTGACCTATTAATTCAGTTAACAGGGAAAGATTGATTCTTTTCCCATCTCTGATTTGTGTTCAAAATGTTTATTTTTAATGTAAGAATTTTTTGGCACAGTGACTATCACCTTCTTTTCATATGGGCTTAGAGACCTATAGTATCTCTGGCAAAACTGCCAGCTACCTTCACATAAAACTACCACGTTAGAAGAATGCTAAGCATGAGAATTAGCACATGGGGATGCATGGATTGGAAAAGTTGTGGAAAAACACACATGGATTGTTTCCTATAGCATTTATTTTTATGAAAGTGAAAGCCAGAGATGGTGTATTGACTAACAACATGACATCTCTTCATGTTTGATAGTATCATCACTTCCCCTTTGACTCTGGCATGCATAATGCCTCAGATTAATAACAAAATGTATTTGATCATGAATACTGCTGGAATGGAAACATTTCTGTTATGTTCCTTAGCCTAAATTGCATACTTTTGAATAATATTTTGGGCTGGTTTTGGGAGGCTCTGGTTAAGCTGCCAGAGGGCTGCAGTTTAATATTTATGATGTTCTTAACTGTTTAATTGGATCTTAACTTGAATTTTAATGGGATGCAGTAATTGTTTTTAATCTACTGTTACCCACAGCGAGCCTTCCACATGGGGTGGGCAATAAATTTTAAAGGAATACTATTGTTCTTCTACAGCTTTTTAAAGCAAACAAACAAACAAATAAAAATATATCAAAAATCTTTTAAAAGCCAAAAGATAGAAATTAAGGTCAGCTTTTCATCTTTTGGAATTCTTTAAAATAAAATTCATATTTTAATAAATGAAGAACAAAATTTGTCTTGATGATTTTTTTAAAAAGTGAACATGATAAAATTATAGAATTATTCTTAAAGACTGTTGGGAAGTAATATTTTATTATTGTCCATAGCCCAATTGAAATTATTTTAAAATGGCTGAATATATACAATTTAGCTGTGCATTTCTTTACATGTAAACTCCAAAGTCTTCATGCAGTGTTTATTTCTGTATTGTGCTGCAACATTGTTTAATATAGGATTCAAAATAAAGCTAATTTCAGATTAGTTCTGAACTCTTTGAACTTTAATGAGCATGCTTCAAAAACATAAAAGAAATAAGAAACTTGCATTACTGAAGTTGCATCAGGAGTTTTTCTTTTATTCATATTTTGTTAGGCAAATGTAGTAAAATCTACAGGCAAAAGTATGGATAGGAAAAAATAGTTTAGGTCATGTTTGAGTACTACCTTATTTTGCACATTTGAAACAAATGTGTGCAATTCAAACTCACTTGATCATTTACTAAATAAATACATATTGCAATTGGGTTTTTCAGTTTAAAACATACACAAAATATATATTTTATTGAATTGTAAATAAATTTCATACAATAAGTTACAAAGAAACTGATACAAAAATACGTATAAAACGTCAGTTCAAGTTTTTATTATTATTACCAATTCTTTTAATTGGAACTGCTCTTTTATATTACGTGATTAGATCAATTCATATTAAATACTGATTTTAAGTAACATTTTATGAAACATGTACAACACTTGACTTTATCTATAAACAAAAATAATTCACTTTGAACTCCCATGTTTTCTCCAAAGCACAAAGCAGCTCATTTCAGAAAAGTATTCTTGAATTGTGAATGAAACACTGCTTTATGAAATGAATTATGCAATGATTGACACCTGTCAATAAAGTTGAAAAAATATATGAAAATCATGTAGTAATACTGCTGAATTTTCTGTTTTAATTTCTGGGATGGGAGAATCAAAACTTTATTTTGTTTTGTTCTTCTTTCAAATAAGTAAATAAAACATGTTACCTAGTTACCTATTGAAGAAAACCATTTGGAACTTTGTGGACCATTTTTAATGTGTGTGTATATGTATAAACACACATGCAAACATACATGTATTACATTTATGTGTGAAATTGTTTAATAATCATGAAAGTGATTCTTTAAAAAATTAATAATGGTGCATGCCTCTGTTCAGCACCACAGATGGTAATAAAACCCAACAACCTGAGAAGCTTTCCCCGATACGTTTATTTTTGAGACTGTTTTCCATAACCCAGATAGACTATAACTACACCTACTATGCACCTTGGGAAAAACAGGGGAACTTGTATCATCCTGCAAAACTAGTCACAGAGACAATCCTTAGCCTATTACCAGATGTTTTTATGAAAGAGAATGTTATTTCACTTACAAGTTCACTTGAAAAATTAGTATGCCAACTCTAAAACTTACCTGTAGATATTTGGTTTACTTTCTGTATATTCTTTGTAAGGGGACAGTTTAACTGTATGCTTACACTTTATACATCTTTATTAGCTTTGTCATGAGAAGCTAATATTCTGAATTTAGTATTGATTAATATGTTAGACAAGCCATGTTGAGATAAAGCAATGGGTTTTTAAGGATACTAATTAATTTTAAATGTATTAATAATTATAGGGTAAGGATGTTGTAAGTAAATACATTCAAAGATATTATGTTTTTCAATTCCTAATTATGAATAATAATACCTTCATTCATTCATACCTAGGTAAATTAAGACTCACTTTCAACATGGAATAAACCTCTGACTCTTTCTTAAACGGTGTGTCCATGGCCCAAGTTCCATGGACATCAAAGTCCATAATTTCTTTTTTTTAATGATTATGCTTGTTTCATTTTACAGAAATGTCTTCAGCACAAAATACAATGGAATACATGATTAAGATATATTTCAAAAGTTAGTATGTGCCTGTGTTTTTATTTTTATTTTTTGTTCTGTTGTTGTTGAATAAGAATCTTTGTTTCCTCTTTCTCCAAAAAATAAAAATGTTTTTTTTCAAACTGATGTTTTAATGTACAATCAAATTAACAAAGTCCACTGTAATATAACCATGAAAATAACAATGACATATCTCAGGCTATTGGGATTTTCAAATTTCTCATTAGAGTTCCACTTAGGTTTCCCATCAATATTGATTCTATAAATTCATATATGTGGACTTGTTTCAAAAAAATTACTAAACAGACACACCTCTTTTACCAATGAAATTAATAATAATGACCACAAACTTGTTTAACTGAGTAATCCTGTCACTAAACGTTAACACGACTTGTACCTAACTAAAAGACAGGAAAAAGAATCGGGTGGAAATGTAAAAAAAACACAAATTAAGTTAAATATTGTATTAAATAACGTCCAGTGAAATACAGCTCATATCTTACAGCATATCTAATTGAATAACAGAATTTCTCATTGTATATTCTCTTGAGGTTCTGCAAAAATATTCTGAATATTATGTTGGAATCCACTGAACAAAGTTGTTGAGTTGCTTGCTTGATTTTATTTGCCATTAAATGTAAAGATAAAGTTCCATTCCAGATTAGTAAATGGACATGTAACACCTTTTAAAGATAGTGATTTACTTCTAATTTTGAAACATATTTTTCTCATATAATTAATTTTTATTTTACAACTAGAAAATCCTTCACCAAAATTTTATCTTATTTCTATTCTACCTTATTTCTATTCTATCATGATAACATGATATTTTATAAGTTTCAGTCATTCAGGAAGTGTATATAAAATCATCTTCCAGAAAGTATCTCTCACTTAGGGAAGATCAAATGGAGAGCTGAAAAATGCATAGAACTGCCTTCAAGGGTTGGCCTTGAAGGCAGTCTAGAAAAAAGAAACCTTGACTGTCTAGAAAGTCAATCTACAAACTATTTCTTTAGGATCAGAATGGGAATCAGAAAAGGAAGCATTTGGAAGGTCAACCAAGGTTATATTGGTTGGAACTTCTAAAATGTTATTTGATATGCCAATTGTTTAGAAAGCATAGCAATACATGGACTTCAAGAAAGACTTGTACAAATTCGAATATTTAAAACAGACTTCTTTTTTTTCTTTTTGAGAAGGTTCCAAGTGACAGATTTGGAGAAGTTAATCCATTGTTCTCCTCATTTCCAGTATGTAGAAAATCAATAAATATGTTTGTCTTTTTTTGGCAAATAGGAAACTGCTCCTTCATTTTATCCATTTAGCCAAATAGTTTATACTATTTAAGGCAGAAGTGTCTTATGGGTGTAAAATCATGGACGTAAACTCCAAAACTGCTTCAAAATCCACCATCAAATAAGTTTTTAAAATTAATTTGACAAAACAAAGAAATAAGTTATTGGAGAACATTTTTTGCATTAATTTTACTAAATTTGAATTTAAATCAAATTATATCAAAGATTGGATGTCCATGTTACATATTTTTTCTGGCTCTTTCCACTTCTGGGACATAAGACTGACATGTTAGGAACTCTTAGCGTGATACCAAAATTTTCATATCCTAGAATTATTTTATATTTCCAATTTACTTAGACTAAGTGATACTGAAAAGCAAAAAATTAATAATAATCCCATGTCAGGAACATGAGGCAATCAGATTGTTGTGCAACTGACTCAAAAGCAAAGTCAATGATTTGATAATTAAGAGCAGTTCACAAACAGCCTTACATGTCATTTATTTTACAAGAAATAAAAAAAAGCCAGGTCAGAAATTGCATAGCTTCACAAAATGTAATAAGAATTGTCTTGGTGCTTTTTGCCATTATCTGGAGGAGCTTAGAGCAATAGGAAATTCACTGGTTTTACCTGATCACATGAAAGAATTCTTGATTTGAGAAATGATGTTTTATCATCCACATCTTGAAAGTTGTTGGGTTGCTTTCTTGCTTCCTTGTTTATTTAGGCTGAGGCAGACTTACCTTTTTTGATAAGGGCAAACCAAATCTCACATTTTTTAGTATGGAAGATTGGCAGCAGGGGAGTTGTACCAACTAGAGAGGCATAGTTTGTATGCTAGAATAAATAAAAGAGCTTCTATAGTTCATTTGTGCTTTATCAAACTTGCATTGTATCCTTGAGGTATTGGGGAAAAAACTGAGAGGTACAATACCCTGGAAGTGCACTTTTTTCTTCTTCTTTCATTATTTTTGAATTGTAAATAAAGTTATTGTTTACTTATGCACCCACTTTGGGACTTTGGAGACAAAACTTGCATGTGGGAGACTTTTCACAGATTTTATATTCAATTATTTCACTTCCTCCAGCATTTCCCTTGGTGAGAATCTTGATTTAGTTAAGGATCAAATTATACATCTTCCTTTCTGCATTTAGATTGCAAGAGACAGAAAACGGTAATTTCACCCCCTTTGCTTCTGTCCTGAAACCATCCAGAATATCCACATATGTGGATGGAGTTGTTATTTTTCCTTTTCCTTTTTTTAAAAGGGAGAATCTGTAAAAAATGTGACACGCAGGTCAAAATCAATATGTATCCAAAGCCTTTGTGGCAACAAAAGACGGAAAGAAACGCTTTGAGACAAAAAAAAATAAAACAAACACTGCAATTAGGTTTTATTTAGTCTTTTTAAAAAGAAAGACAATGATTTCCATTTCATATGGAAATGTAGATTTCTTCAGAGTAATTTCATGTTCTTTTTGATTTAAAGGAACTTTTTTCCTTTGATTACTGAGATAGGCAGTTCTCTCTTTTTAACACGTAATACAAAATCAACGTACTTCCCCTCCTTTCTCTGCAAACAGTCAGCAAAAATTATCTTCTCTAATGCCCAGAGCACAATAGCACGGATCTCAACTTAAGTTGAGAGTTGTTTTGTGCCACCTTCTCCTTGTCACTTTCCGCTGTCATTTGTTAAGATATCAGCTCTAAATTATTAAACCATTTTAGGAATATAAATAATTCACTAGTCAACAAATAAAAGTGACAGCTAATTAATCAGTATCTGAACATGTGCTAAGGTGTCATGCTTTAGTCCGTGTCAGGGTAAGAATGCTGCTGAGGTCCACATGTCTGCCACCTCTTGTTTCTTTCTTTTCGCTGCATAAAAGCCTGCCTACACTTCCTGGGGGCTTCCTGATTATCTGGAGGCCTTGTGCTTCCTTTTGCCAGCTTTCTCTCTCTGCCGTGATCATAGGCCAGGACTTAGGATGAAGGAGGAGCTGAGGGAAAACCATAACTGACAGCTGGAATGGGTATAATCTTTGACATGGTTGTCAGGACCTGGTGGTCTTCAACAGCCACAGAAAAAAAAGGGTAAAAGATTGGCAAGCATCCTTGGTTCAGGGCAGAAGGATTGACATACTGGGGACCATGTGACTCTAAGGTGAGAGTGGAATGGCTTTGAGACACTCGGAACAAGTCAAAAGGTGATGTTATGCCCTTAAGTCAGGGTGAGCAACATTTTTTTGTAATCCGGGACTGCAAGGGTAGTCAATTAAAGGTTATATTGGTTGGAACTGAAATATGTCAAGAGTGGGATTGCAGCTAAAGAGAGTTGACACCCCAATTTGCTCTTTGACAACTTCTCTCCACTACCCCACTTTGCTTTATTCCCCTTCAAAAGGTAGTTGTTGTGAATGGAGACACAGCTTTTATGATGTCTCTTATCCAGGGCCTTTTGAGATAAAGCTAATGCCAGCCAAATAAATTTGATCACCATTTCAAAGTATCGCTGATTGCTTTCCTAGTTTGCTTGTTTGTTTATTTATCTATCTTAGTGGAAAACCAAGTGATTGGTTATTTAATTAATTACACACACCCACACCCAATAATAACATCACAAAATGGAAAATAGAAGTGACAGCTCAATTGTCAGTGGCCGGATTACGCTATTATTGGTTGGTTATTCTAACACCTTCCAGCATGGTTTAAAATTCTCATTTGGGTGTTTTGACACAGAATGGCTGCTATTTCCAAAGAACCAGCAAAATTCCATGATTAAACCTAACACTGAAGGTAGGATTCCCACTGTCAATTAGTGGGTCTTATACCCATTACATTACAATAGCCTCTAAAGTTCCTAGCCGTACTATTGTATATATGGCGAACTGAACTAATAAATAATTAATGTGACTGGCAAAGTAATCATTAATAAATAACTTGAGTTGGACAAAGTATTCCTATCTGCTATTTTGGACAGCTCTGACACTCAAGACTTCAATATACTTTATACAATTCCAGAGTATTTGCTAGAAGTGCAAAAGGAACTGTATTGTTTATTTCCCTCTTTCTGGTTTTTTTTTTTTTTAGTTTTTAAAAAAAAATCTCTTTCCCATTCCAATAGAATAAAAAGAACCTGTGTCACTCTGTATGCTGGGCTTCATTAATAGCAATTAGGAAAACAGACATAAAGCTGAAAAGGCTTTAGGTCTGATGAGTCTATAACACTGGTTTTCAGTCTAAGCCTCGGGATGTGTGTATCCCACAGAGGTACATGTATAGCCCGTAAATTGTTCCAGATGTTGTTGTCCACCGGCCACAAATTCACATACTATGTTTCCTGTTTTGCTTACCTATATGAGATTAGAATCTTTAATTCTATGTGTGGGAAAGGATACTTATCCTTGTTTGCTTGTTTGTTTAGTTCAACAACTCCAAATTATGTTAAATATGAAATTAACTATGGTGTTAGAAGAATAGGATTATGCAAGATGCATGTCTGTGTATCTGAAAAAAATAAATGATAAATGCATTTTAATACATTAATATTAATATTTCATTATGGGATTTATTTTTCGTACCACATCCACTCTTTAGGTAAAGGTTCCTGTCACACATATGTGCTAGTCGTTCCTGACTCTAGGGGGGGCAGTGCTCATCTCCGTTTCAAAGCTGAAGAGTCAGCACTGTCCGAAGATGTCTCCGTGGTCACGTGGTCGGCATCACTGAAGGCGCACAGAACACTGTTACCTATCCACCAAAGTTGGTCCCTATTTTTCTACTTGCATTTTTACATGCTTTCGAACTGCTAGCTTGGCAGAAACTGGGACAAGTAATGGGAGCTCACTCCATTATGCGGCGCGAGGGATTCAAACTGCCAAACTGCCAACTTATCTGATTGACAAGCTCAGCATCTTAGCCACTGAGCCACCACGTCCCTGCATATTTTAAATCTTTTAAAAAGATATTTTACATGTCCTTTTAGTAGTTCAGCCTTCTGAGTGCCATTCACAGTCTGGTTTAGGCTTTGGCCTAAGAAAGGTATTTTTCCCAAATATAGAACCATCTCTGGCAATGGTTCAACTATGTCATGTCTTTTGACCCTTCTAATCAGAGGTGGGTTCCTACCGGTTCTCAGGCGTGACCCTGAGCAAACCGTCAATAAGAAGATTCAGACCCCACCTCTGCTTCTAATGTCAGAGTTTTAATATTTTTTTGGGGGGAAATCTAGATGTTTCTGAGAATATGAGTAGAAAGAATGTTAAAGTTTATTGATCTTTCTGGCTCTTAGAGAGCTAGAAACTAATTAATCTGAATTAGTGATCATGATTAGTCATGAGTAATTTATCCCAGTGATTTCAGTGAATTATTTTTAATTCTGAAACTGAGTTAAAGGAGGGGGGGAAATAACTTTTTCACCTATTGAGCCTTTGTTTTATTTCATTCTGCCCTAAGAAATATATTTATGTTTGTACTAATAGCCAAGAAAACAGCACTGCCCCTCTTTGTAAACTGTTCACACTGTTCCCAATAACAGAAAGGAAACCAAATAGATTTGATGAAACGTAATAGTTCTACTTACCCTTTTTGGTCTCATCTATTTTCAGTTGGACAACTGGAAGGAAATCTTTAACCTGGATGTCACTGCTCAAACTGACATGGTGTTGCTTACAAACACTAATTCTCTAAAATGGTTGGCCAAGAACAAAAGCTCATCTTTTGTTCTTGGCCAACCATGATAATTTTTACAATTCTAGTTGGAAATCTTATAAATTAATGAATAAAGTTACTTATCTGAAAGAAATCGGTGGAGTGGCAGTTCTGACTGCTACAGAGGCCAACAAACATTGAATGAAAAGATTATTTTATATCATATTTAAAAAAATATCCAATGGATCTGGACTCTCATCTTCAAAGTTAGTTTAGTTTATCCAATCAGTAGCTTAGATCAGAACCCTTTGCCTCTATTATTTACTTCCATCAAGAGAAAGCCAAAATTGCTGACCAGCACGCAGTACAAAAGAGTGCAAATGTTTCAGAAAAATACAGTGTAAGAGATTGGATTGGTTTGGGTGTGATTAATGCATGCACAAAATACACAACACATATCCCCACGTTTAAACAGACAAAAAAATACAAAAGTATATGTACAGTCAAGAGACACAAAGGAGCGTAATATGAAAAAAATATTATATTAGTCTTGAGAGAAGTAAATTTGATAAAGATAATGGGTGTGTTTGGAGTGAAGGTTAATGTATGTGAAAGGTAGGCTACATAGGATTGAGCAGTGGTGTTTGTTTCTTCACTGTGTGATCAAAGGCAATGGCTTTGAACAGCTATATGGCTTGGAATGACTCGGTGATGGAGAGGGGAAGCAGTTTTAAGATGTGATGGAAAGAGGAAAAATGACAGAATATATGGAGTAAGACATTACAGGGGAAGAGAGACTGAAAATCTGTAGCTAATCTCTTCTTCTGGCTTCATTTGTTCATTCCCAAATCTACTACTACTTCACTACTGCCATTGTAGAGCCCTGACTGGATTGTTGGACATAGTTGCCAAGCTAAAATTCCACAAATGATTCACCTAGGTCAGGAGTGTCAAACTCGATTTCACTGAGGGTCACATCTGGATTGTGTTTGACTTCAGGGGCCAGGGTAGGTGAGGTCAGGGTGAGCATGGACAGGGTGGGTGTGGCCAGCTTGATGTCACTTGTGTCTGGGGCGCCTGTGGTAGGCCAAGTGCTATGCCAGCGAAAACAGGCTCCCGAGCTCTGTTTTCAGCCTCCTGCGACACTCTGCCAATGAAAATGAAGCTCAGCTTCATTTTTGCTGGCAGAATCACTGTGGGCCAGTCCTTCAATGTTTCCAGGGTGATCCCGCAGGCCAGATCTAAGCACCCCCAGGCCTTGAGTGTGACACCCCTGCCCTAGGTGATTTAAGTTCCATAGAGAGGAAGCTAGGTCCAGCAAGGTCTAGGATTTCATGGCCTTCATGGCAACTCTAGGTTAATAAACGTAGGCCTCATTTAGATGTATGTTATCATTCATATTTTCTTTGGAGCACTTGCAATGGGATTTCAGGATGCACAACACTTCTCTGCATCTTTTGTTTTGGTCAAATCACCTCTTGGTCTCGATAAAATTTGTCATCACCTGAAATCTTGGCAAGATAAGAAGATGTTGTGATGATTTTACAATACGTTGCTGATAAATCCACTCAAAACCTTGCTTTTTCATGCATGTCTTTTAGAGAAGATGTGACAATCTGATGACAATTTACACCTGTTATGCTACACATGCTTAGCTTAGAATAAACTCAATTCAACAGTAATGTTAGAACTATTTTTAATATATTGTAAACAGGGATGTCTATTGCTGGTCAATGACCGTAATAATAAAGTTATTCTTATTCTAAAAAAAGCAGAAAGGTGTAGAATTTCAAGGACCAAAACCAGGAGGTTCAACTTGCGGATGTTCCTTTTCTTTTTCCCTAAATTCTAGGGGAATTTTTTGCCTAAAGAGACTTCCCGTGTCCCACAGTGGAAATCAACACTTATCCTAAGCTTTGTGTAATGTCTTATTCTGACTGATGTCCCAATGAATACTGAAGGTCCATTCTCACAGTGACTGTGAGAGGGATCTTGGAGTCTTAGTAGACAACCAGCTATACATGAGCCAGCAGTATGCAGCGGCAGCCAAAAAAGCCAATACAATCCTAAACTGCATTAATAGAGGGATACAATCCAGATCTAGGGAGGTAT
>JANHFT010000889.1:243499-254043 GCA_032467955.1 Pseudoxenodon macrops | reverse complement strand
AAACTATATAAATGTAAAGATTGAAAATGTATACTCTGACAACTGATGTTGTAAGCTGTGTTTGGGGAGATGGGGGGGAGAAAAATAAAATAAAACATGATTAGAAAAAAAAGAAAAAAGAAGGGGGCAAGCCTGGGTACGTTTCTTCCCCACCAGCAGCCATAGGCTTAGATTTTGCAGTCAGTATGAACTCTCTTGCCCGTCTGTTCAGTCATCTGAGCTATGGGTACTAGTTGTCTGAATGAATGGGGGGGAAAGGAAATGCCTTCTATGCCTTGCCTGAATGAATGGTGGTTTGTCCATTCACTGCAGATGTCCTTATTGACACTTCCTAAACATCCAAACAGCTTTGAGAATGTATGCAGCTGTTTTACACAGTTGGCGATATATCCTGGAAGAAACAAAATACACTTTTTAAATTCAAGCTTTTCAGTGTATTCTAGTTGACGTTTTGTGCTTCCAAAATTCTGAATTCCATCACAAACAGCAACAACATATTTTGAAAAAATCCACTTGTTTAAAAATATAACATTCCTTAGGGTAAACCTCAGTACTACATTTTTTTAAATACATTATTGGACAGAGAAATTAAGAAGCCTGAGCAAAGTATCTTTTGGAGAGCTACGTTAGTGACCCTCAGAAGATCTTCCTCTATTCATCTATTACTCCCAGTATGCATGCCTTTCTAGAAATGTACCCACTGTTGAGATATTTTGCTAATTCCTCCAGGCATGTGGAGAATTGTAGCCAGTCATCCCCAAGCTTTTCTGCAGCAATAAAAGAATTAAATATCAGATCAATTTCTGCTGTAGAAGAATTAGACAGTCATGTAAATATGCTGAAGGCTAGCCAGAGGACCATGGGGCTTAACTGGTTCTTCCTGTGCCTTCAAGAGATCACAGTGTGCCACATATGGCTAATGTAGCTGTTTAAAAAAAACCTCAGATGGTCATTAGACAACAGCAGAAAGGGTTTTCTGTATCTCTTTGCTACCATTTTTAGTGGACGTTCAGATTCATGCAGCCCAGATTGATAGACCAAGCACAAAACACCAGCAGGAGTTTTAGCAAAAGAGTGATGTGGAAAGAAAAAGGGAATACATGATGAATGAACTGCTGCTGCTGTTGTCACCTCTTCCACCTGCTTCTCCACAGTCAGCTGTCTCTTCAGCACAGTGAAGTGCACTGGAAGTGGAACCCTTGAGGACCCTAGAGGCATCCCCATTGATTGCTGCTGCCTGCTGTCTTCACTCTCTTCTTCCTGCTTCTGAAAAACTGAAAGGAGGGAGAACAGGCATACTATATCTGCAAAAGTCTGGATGACCACCAGGTGATAACCTCATACGTATTTATTATATGACATCCTGAGCCATCCAGAGCTACACTTAGGGCACAGAGACTGAAATATTATAATACCAATAGCCTGGAGGATTCCAGTAGGAGACCCAAGAGCTTATGCAAGACTGCTCCTGGACATCAGAATGGTCAGTACACTAGCAGCAACCTTGGCTTACCCCTCCAACCTATAGGCTTTCATGCCTGATCTCTTGAGGAGCAACACAATTGGTCCTCTCTAGGGGTTCTGAAAGATCATCATCATACCACCCAAGAGGACAAATCTCAGCCAAGGCTGATATCCCCACCTTTACGCAACTAGAACATTCTGTTGTCACCTTACAGTTGTGTAAAGATTTGCCAGCCAGATGTGGTATGCCTAAAAGAGAAGGACTTTCAGCTGGCCTAATGGTGGTGGTGGGGATGCTCTTAGGAGGATGTGAGTGATAAAGTTCAAACAGGAAAGAAAAGGTGACTGAGATGATGAAGTGCGACCTTGAATAGGCTCAGGTCCACTGCTGCTGTAAATCCCTTAGTATACTGTAGTTTTACAGTATAGCGTCACAAATGTAAGATGGAGAGCTACAGTATATAAATTGAATGAATGAATGAACAAATGAATAAATAAATAAGTTTTGTAAACTTCCTCTTCCCTTTTTTCTGGCCTTTGGTTGGAAAAAGGAGCTTGATTGACTTCTATCTCCAATGGAGAGGGTTACTTTGGAATTCAAGAATTTACACCTCTAGAACTGTGGTAAACATTGTGGTGGATGCCATAAGAATGAATATGAAAGAACAATTCCTTGTGGAACAGGAAAATAATTGATCATGTAGAAGGTTCTCAATTGCTTTTACACCCAGATCAGAAGTTCAAGAGCCAGCATGCTCAATTGGGGTTGCTGCATTAAACATCTTATAAATGTGCTAAGAATAGCTTATGCAACATATCTTCCTTTCTCCTTTATTGGCGGCAGACTCTTGCAAACCACAGGAGCTTGATGAGGTCAACTAACAGGTAAAGAAATGTGCAGTGTTTGAAAGAAATATGTCTTGGGGAAAGGGACCTGAGAAAATTTGTGCGGCTAGAACACATCTGGCACATGCATACATACATCAGTCTGTAAATCTATTATGTGGGGCCTCTCAGGTCTCCTGTATAAGCTGAATTTTTCTCACCTGTGTTACCGGATTCTACCCACAGTGTTTATAATATTGAAATTTTGTCCTTTAAAAAAAATAAAAATAAACTAGAATTTGGAATTCCTGAACTACAAAATACCAGTATAATAAGTGCTATGTACTGTATTATGTTTCCCACAAACTGAACCTCTTTCATCTAAGGATCTTGTGAAGGTCCCTCCCTAGCAGATGTAAGAATACATAAGGACTGAAAGAGAGAGAGGGAATTCCTATTATCCCACTGTGCTAGTTTTCTTCCTTCCTGTACCTGGGCAGAATGGGGTGGTCCCCCCCCCACTATTTTAAATTCAGCTAAGAATTTAAAATGCTGAATTCTAGAACTCTAATATTAGGATAAAGTATTAAACTATGTGAGGGCAATTGAGCAGAACAACTACATCCATATTTGAATGAATCAATAGAAGAGGAAAAGGAGGATCAGACAAATATAAGAAAGCCTGATGTACCCCACTGTGGTTTCTCCCACTGGTTTCCATTGGATAGTGCAGGAAGAGTTTGTGGGACAGGTAGTCTTTGCTTAGTGATTGACAATTCCTTCACTAAGCAACACAGTCACTAAGCAAAACACATGATGGCAACAGATAGCATCACTTCTCATTTGGCCATTAAGCGAGTCATGGCAAATCATTAAAGAAGACATCAAGGTTCTGCGATTTGTGGATTTATTGCTAGCTTTTCCATCAAATCTGCTTGTTGGAAGCTGGTTGTGAACACAAATAACTATCAAATAACTGACACACTGCGACTGGATATAAGTACAAGGACTGGTCATAAATGTACTTTTTCAATGCCATCATAACTTCAAACAATTGCTAAACAGGACAGTAATTAAGCAAGGTTAACCTGACAAGCAACAAAAAGGAGAGAAAAATAACATGAAAGGGGGGGGGAAACTTGCCAATATCGTGTTTCCTTTCATCATTTACTCTTTATTTCCTTGTCTTGAATTCTTTATGAAAGCTATTAGAAGATTGGAAGATGGAGTGTGTGTACATTTTTGGGGAATGTACATATTATAGATGTGATAATTAAAAAATCATGTTAACAATTCAATCCTCATATAGATGTTGAAATTCTACTCTAGAACATAGAATCATAGAACCAGAAGGGACTTCAGAGGTCTTCTAGTCCAATCCTCTGCTCAAGACAGGAGACCTTATATTCTCCCAGGAAATGGTTATTCAGTCTATTTTTGAAAACCTTCAGTGATGGAGCACCCACAACTCCAAAAGCAAACCATTCCATTGATTAATTGTTCTCTCTGTCAAAAAAAGTTCTCTTTCTAGTGTGTTACTTACTTCTGACCTAAAATGGTTAGTTGGCAACCTGTACAGATGACACAGTTGATTGGCTCTTATTGAAGGATGAGCTGTTCATCTATGTTTCACTGCCATCAATATAGCTCAAAATATTGGCAACTCTTTTCTCAAACATCTCCTGGTGCTGTTTTAGCACTGTGATAGATGTCTTCCCTCACCCACTGCCACCACCACCATCACCACCTTCTGAAAAACAACATTCTCTCTCTGGTTTTGATCAGTAGCTTTTCACCAAGAAGGGGTGGAACACAATTAACAGTTTGCCCCTCTTTTCCTTCCTTGTCAGTATTTATCTCCATCCTTTCTACTTCACTGGGCATGTCCCATATCGGCAAGTCTGGAGATTTAATTGGTTTTGCAAACTAGTGTCAAGTATTTGTGGAGACTCAAGGGAGGGAGAATGGACCATTGTTCCAGAACTCTTGATGGCCTGGTGGGATTTATGGATTGTTTTCTGTTTCCCCCTTTTAAAATTCAATGGAAGGGGCAGGAGCAGTGTAAAGATGGATATGAAAAAGAACAGTTCCTTAGAAAAATCTTTATGTAGCACTCAGAAGAATGGTGAAGGTTGTGCTTTTTCTCTCTTGGTTTTGCATGCAATATTGTGATTCATAATAAAGTATTCAAATAAAAGAATATGCAGTGAACCTAGAAGCTAAGGATGAGTTGTTTTTTTATTTGATAGGATTGAAAATTCCTTTGCAGAGAACAGCTGTAAGAGGCCACTGAGGTTCACTGCTCCTCCTCTCTTTCACTTGGCAAACTGATGAATGGGCAGGACAACGGCAGTCACCTTATCTCAGCACATCCTGAATTTAGTCAAGTGCTAAGTGTGGCTGAGAGAGGAAGGCACAGTATTAGATTTAGAAACCAAGTTTTAACTGGCAGAGAAGCACAATGTTAAGGGTCCAATCCAGGCTGCAGCAGCTCACGCAAATCATTCTCCTCAACAGGATGAAGACATGAGAAAGGGGGAAGGGGGAGGGCTAGCCAGAAAGTCCCACAACTGGCTGAACGATCATATTTCATTTCTTCCCCAGAAGCATCAGATTGTTGGACTATAGTTCTCACATCCACAATCAGATGTGAAGTTAATTTTAGTGCCAAAAAAAAGTGTACAGGTAGTCTGCGACTTACAACCATTTGTTTAATGATTGAAGTTACAATGGCATTGAAAAAAATGCCTTCTTGTCATTTTTCACACTCACGACCATTGCAGCATCCCCTTGGTCACGTGATTAAAGTGTTGACACTTGGCAACTGGCTCATATTTATGATGGTTGCAGTATCCCAGAGTATGTGATGACTTTTTGTGGCTTTCAGACAAGCAAAGTCAATGGGGAAACCAGAATCACTATACAACCATGTTATTAACTTAAAAAGTAAAATGATTCACTTAACAACTGTCTCGCTTAGCAATAGACATTTTGGGCTCAATTGTGGTCATAAGCCGAAGACTATTTGTATTGCTTTGCATACATTTCTCATCCCTTGACCTGTTCTTTGTAAAAATACTCTTTGGAAACTACCGTATTTGTATTAGCCAGGTTTCAGGACATACTAGCTGGCTGTTACAGGCTAGAATCATGCCTCAGACAAAACATTTGTGTTATGAGAAAACTATTGCAATTACTGTACCCAAAAGATAGAAAGTCCTCTTACCTATCCAAAATAGCTCTTAGTTGAAAGCCAGAGAAATCAAAGAACCTTATTCTTCTTCTTCCCAAATCCAGATTAGAGCTACCTTGACTACATTCCACAAGTTAAATATTGCATTATATGTAGTAGTAATTTCTGTCACTCTTGAACTTGCAATTACTCATCGTAATGGGCAGTCCCTGAGTTCTATTGCTTTGAATGAAGGAGAGAGAGTAACTCTTATGGTAGGTAAACCCTTCTTTTCCTAAGATGTCCTGGCTAGGAAGCGCTCAAAAGATTGTGGCTCTTCTGATCAGAGAGAGTCTTAAGGCTTGGCTGGAGCAGCTGCCTGCATTGTCAGACTCTAGAGCTGAACCTCACAAGCCCGGCCTGAATTCTGGCTGCTGCCACTTCCAGGGGATCTGAGCACTCCTGTGTTTTGACATGTTAATTTTGGGTTTGTTTTTTTTAATCTAAATGAGCCACTGACGGTCATTTTTAGACAAAGCAATGCAACCAAGGCATCTGTTCAATATTGTAAACACAAACTCCTACTGTTGTATTCTGGCTTTTGGTCCAACAGGATTTTATAGCACTAAGCCACACGTGTGAATAGATTGTGAAAGTCACCTTCAGCTCTCACTTCCGAGAGGTTCCTCTAAGTGTCCTAATAGAAATAATATATACATTAATAAATTAGAAACCTATTTTAATGGGGGGGGGAAACAAGATGAAATTTATCCAAAATACATGTTGAGTATATGATGAATGCAAACACAACTCATTCATAAAACAGAATACTGTGCCCAGTGTCTTAGAAATGAAGAGCTTCAAAATATTATTCATAACTGTACAGTAAGAATTAAAATACTAATTAAACAAAGGAAATGCATGAAATTATAAAGGGGGGGAAACAGCTGAAACAAAATATACAAACCCACAAAATGTGTATTTATAGACACCCATATATCACTAAACAGAGGCCCTGATTCATGACAGAAAGAGAAAAGGAGGACAACAGGACTAATATTTCAAGCTTGAGCACTGATGTTCTTCAGAGGGCAGCTGAAAGAAACAGTTCTCCCAAGGGAGCAAAGGCAGCATCCTTTCCAACTGATGAAATCTCTGTGGCACAAGCTTCCCTGACTTCCTTGTGGCTCTTTCACTGGCAAAAAGAAGCATCAGAAGATGCTGCACTCTTCCCCCACCCCACTAGGAAACAAATGTACTTCACCTCATTGACTTCTTGCACTCTATGCACCCCATGAGCCTCGCTTTGCCCCTTTCCTGCCTTTTAAATTACTCTTGTTTTGGCCAGAACATATCCCCACCCAAAAAGCCCCTCCCCAGTTCCATTCCACTCCTTCCTGCTTTGCTGTGCTAGAAGCTGCTGTTGATATACGAGGGACGACATTCTCCCTGCAGAAAACCACAGTATAATTAGTGAACATAAAATACCAGACTCCCCCTTGAGACTCTGTCCCCAAGGGGATATTTGTAGCCTCCAGAAGGCTATAGTTTCTTGCAGGAGACACTCAGTCCCCTGTATGATTGGAACATGGTTAATATTTTAAGAGTGGGAGGAAATCACACATTGCTGCTTTTTCTATTCTGGCAGGGCTTATTTTGAATTTGTGGGGTGGACTGTGCTCTGCATAGTCTTTGGTTGTTGTTCCCTCCTTCCTTGAATTCTAGCAGAGTCTTGCAGCAGGGTCACATTCCAAAAGAAAGACCCAGAGAAAGCACAGATGTTGCAGCCTGAAATATTTCAGCAGGCAGGCTTGGATGGGAGAGGGGCAGGGAAACCAGGAGATCAGCGGGGATGCGGTGGCGGCGGCGGCAGCAGGGGGACGGGACTCCATAGCAACTGGCCAAGTCTTCCCACATGCCAAGTGCCTTCTCTCAGGACTGTCAGGCACTGGTGGAATCTACCCAGCAGCAAAGTGATAAGTCACGTCAGGGATGCTGCAATATGCTGGGCACCTTTCCAGATCTCTCTTCACCTCCTGGGGTGAGAGAAGCTGTTAGTCAAGCACAAAGTGTGTATTGCTCACCACCCACTGATTCTTCAAGCTTTCGAATCAGGGGGCACTGCAAAATGATGAGTAACAAAGCTTCCCCTTTTTTAGGTCCATTGATATCATCTACCCCATAGCCTTAAGAGGAGCCAGTGGTCATTAAACAGTTCCCAAGAGTGCTGTCCAGTCAGACCAGGCAAATACCAACAGGGTGATGCAGGCAGCCTCAGTAGCTGCAGTGGAGATAGAAGGCAAGCATGAGAAACAGTCTGTTGCAACTTGTGCTTCCATTTACAGGTATCTGGAATGAAAGAACAAGAGAGAAGGGTGCACCACAACAGAATGAATATGTACTTTCATAGTCCCTATTCATTTCATGGATGCTTGTGAGCATATGTGCATCCTCATGAGTTTACATACAAGGTAGGGCACATGTAAGATACCTGACTGTTAACACAAAGAAAAAATGTCTGCAGTAAAAAAAATTATTATGTCAGTATGCTGAAAATGTGCTGGTACAAGTAGCCCTTGTTTAGCAACCACAAATGGAACTGTGGTCATTAAGTGAAGTGTTCATTAAATGAAACTGCAATTTTACAATCTTTCAGTTTTTCTTTGCTTTACAGATTTGCATAGGTCATCACCATCGTAATTTAGAATGGTCACTAAACAAGGCAGTTGCTAAATGAGGACTACAGCCCTTCAATTACAACCACTGGTTCAGCATTTGTTAAAAGTTACAACTGCACTAAATGAGTGGTACTTATGACTGGTCCTGCTGTCACTTCATCCTTGCAGTCACATGACCTCAATTTGGGCAGTTGGCAACCAGCTTGCCCCCTCAATGGTTGCAGCACCCAATGCCCATGTGGCCGCCATTTGCGACTTTCTCTGCAAGCTTCCCACAAGCAAAGATAATGGGATAGCTGGTGGGAAGAGTAACTATTTGCTTCCATAAGTTGCTCCCACCACTTTCCCCCCCTGAATCTTGCTATGGATCCCAGGGATCCTTATTCTGGAGCACTACACCGCCTGACTGCCCTCTGTAGTGTGCCTGCAGACAGCACCTCTCCATCCACCTGCACTCCATAGCACAACCACTCATAGCACTACCCCACCTGCCGGCAGTCCCCAACAGCTGCCTGCCTACATTCCATTGCACTCACCCACAGCCGCTGTCAACCTGCCTGTAGCCCCTGCTGACACACCTGTGACCCTCACTTATTTACCTACACTTCTTGCCTGGGACTCCCAACTTTTCCTGATTAATGACTTGCACAATCCTGGCACTGACAAGATTGCCATCACTAAGTGGTGCAGACCAGTGGTGGGATTCAAACAATTTTACTACTGGTTCTGTGAACATGGTGTGGCTTGGTGGGCGTGGCAGGGGAAGGATACTGCAAAATCCCCATTTCCTCCTGATCAGCTAGGACTCGGGAGGCAGAGAATAGATGGGGGCGGGGCCAGTCAGAGGTGGTATTTACCGGTTCTCTGAACTATTCAAATTTTCCACTACTGATTCTCTAGAACTGGTCAGAACCTACTGAATCCCACCTCTGGTAGTATCCTACAGTATACTATCAATCAACATTTTATAGCATAGGATACCACAAGTGGAAGATCACAGTTGAGCATTGTGATGTTCTTGCTGTCTTCTCTCTCTCTTTTTTTAACCTTTTCCCATTTTTTATCTGCTCTCTGTCACTTAATTCTGCTAGGAGCTTGTGGTTGATATTTTATCCTTTTTTTTTTAAGCATTCTGCCTTTCAAAATAATTTTTCCCAGTAGTGTCCTAGACAAAAACCAGCCACTAAAATTGTAAATTAGACTGTATAATAAAACAGAATCATTATAAGGCATCATTCTAATAAAGCGACAAAACATTAAAAGCATCTGCCCAAATCAAAATATTCTAAAGAGCCATTTTTGTACTGATAAATGAAAAAGACTATGTTCTAGGAAATATTCTCAGCTGTTTTTTCACCATGGACTGTATAAAATATTTCAATGCCCTTCCTTCAATTTAAAACTTTTGCATAAATGTCTTCAGTCTAGTGTGAAAAAAAAGTCATAAAGGCATTGAAACTTAGCTTACAAAGCTAAAACTATGCTAATACAAATGGTGCAAAGATAATTCTCTGCAATCTATCTAGACCTAATGGCACAGATACAGCTCATTTCTAGACAATCAGACACCGGAGCAGGCCAAAAAAAGAAACATAACATATTGAACAGAAAACATGAGTAAGCCTTTTGGGTTTTAGCTCTTCCGAAAAATGGGATTGTTGTATTGCTTTGTTGCTTAGACATGGGCATTTATTATACTGTATATTTGCTAGCCAATGTAAAACCTCTCTCCAAAACCTAGCTTATCAATCTTCCCCAAAGGTCAAAGCAGAGTTTAATTGCTTTCTAAGAAATTAAATCAGCACCCCATGTATGATTAGACTTCACTGCCGCAGTGTGACATTTGACTAATCTAAGATGAAGTCAAATTACTTTTATTTATATTGTTTAATATCTGCAGCTCAATTGCCGTGGACGTTGGCATTTCTGTGGCAGTCCACAAGCATTTATCAATAGAGAAAGGGTGCATTTATCCCTTCAAATTAGGATTTCCCTCCCTTTTCTTGACAATTGCTTATGGCTTCCTTGTTTTGAATCTTTCAGAGATTCAAGAAATGTAGTTTCACCTCCCGCTGCGTTTTGAAACGAACATGTTGAGTTTTTGCCTGTTAGTAAATAGAAAGAAAGAAAGAAAAGAAAGAAAGAAAGAAAGAAAGAAAGAAAGAAAGAGAAAAGAAAAGAAAAGAAAAGAAAAGAAAAGAAAAGAAAGTTAGAATTAAGATTGCAGGGAGAAAGATCAACAACCTCAACTGTGCAGATGATACCACTCTAATGGCAGAAAGTGAAGAGAAACTAAGCTGGACCATAAGAAAGGCTGAGCACCAAAGAATTGAGGCCTTTGAGCTATGGTGCTGGAGAAGACACCTGCGAGTCCTTTGGATTGCAAAGTGATCAAACAGGTCAGT
>JANHFT010000889.1:177779-191429 GCA_032467955.1 Pseudoxenodon macrops | reverse complement strand
CCCCATCAATTTTCTTTTAATTTCTATAATCCACACGGTATTTATAACAGAGAAAAGGAAAAACAAACACTCTTCTCCCTTTATAAATTTCTTCTTTCCAGGTGCAAAAGCAAAGGATCATTATTTCCTTTTATTTAAATGTTTCTTTCTTTCTCTCCTTTTTAAATCCAAGTGCCGAATTAGCCGCCATTTTATCTCTCTCCAGGCACTTTCATTATACACTCAGGGAAAAAAATTATCCTCTTTCTTAAAGGGCCGAACTCATCAATCCACCCTTTGCTCCATTTCTCCACTCCTGCGATATCTTACAGATCTTTCCCTCCAGACAAATGACATTTCTTTCAAAAAGCTCCTTTCGAAGTGGCTGCCCAGACTGGGACAGGTCTCCCCGCCTTCTCAGCTGCCGGGTTGAGGCTTCAGTCTGCACTATGGGGAAATTGCCATTTCCCCGTTCATGCAGTTAGGTGCCCCCGTACTTCATTGTCCCTCCAGGACAGCTCAGGGTCCGCTAGGACCCCCGATTGGGCTGAGATTCAATGATCTCCCGGGAACTTCCCAGAGATCATTGTCTTGTCCGGAACAAGCCACGCCTTCTTCATCAATCTGATTAACCTTACCAGTTCCCAAGTCCCTACACTGGTGGATCTCCTCAGCTCTTGACAAGGGATCATTGTTCCGAGAACCCAACCGCATCATAACAACAAGTGTCAGTCTATTCGGATGGGGAGCACATCTCTCATCCCAGGTTGCCAGGGCCAATGGTCCTCGGAAGACCTCCACAACATCAATTGGCTGGAGCTGAGGACCATCCATCTATCCTTGCGACACTTTCAACCATCAATACAAGGCAACCACATGCTAATTCTGACCAACAATGTATCAGCAAAAGCCCATATCAACCGCCAAAGGGGCACCCATTCCAGAGCCTTCATGAAGGAGCTCCTAAAGCTCGGGACTTGGGCAGAATGGAACCTCCTGTCAATCAGAGTGGAATACATTGCCGGTTCAGCAAATGTCAGGGCAGACTTCCTGAGCAGATGCGCAGTGGACAACGCCAAGTGGCGCCTACACTCAACCACCTTTCAAGAGATATGCAGCAGGTTCGGTCCCCCACGAGTGGACCTATTCGCAACCCACACAAACACTCAACTGCCTCGATATTACTCCAGATTTCCAGAACCGGGAACGGAGGAGACCAACGCCCTCCGCAGCAACTGGCCCAGCCTGCTTTATGTGTTCCCGCCCTCCCGCTGATTCCATGAGTAATTCAAAAGGTGATCATACAACGGGCGGAAGTCATCCTAGTTGCTCCCCAGTGGCCCACGTGACTGTGGTTCGCGGACTGATGAGCCTCTTGGTGGAGCAACCATGGAGAATCCCTCTAGAGAAAGCATCCCTCAGCCAGGGGGTCTTGATCCACCCAGAACCTCAGTGGCTCCAACTGACCACCTGGCACTTGAGGGGGACCTCCTGAGGAGAGACAACTACACTTCTGAGGTCATCAACACCATCCAGGCGGCCAGGAGGCCTTCCACAGTCCAAATCTACAATGCAACATGGACCGTTTTTGCGAGATGGTGTGCCAGGAGCAGTCTGAACCTGGCTTCAGCCTCGGGTCCTCAGATACTACAATTCCTTCAGGAGGGACTAAACAAGGTAACCCCTTGTTTAGTCCCTCCTGAAGGAATTGTAGTACAATACCATCTGCCAATTGGCGGCTCTATCCACGGTACTGAGCAGTCAGATCCACGGCCCACTGACTCATCACCCGGTTATCCGCATCTTCCTAAGATGTGCGGCCAACCTACGTCCCCCCCCCCCACGATTCATCACTACCCGACTTGGGACTTGCCCAAAGTGCTTCAAGTCCTCATTGCACCATTTGAATCCTTATGGTCCTTGTCCCTCAGACATCTAACCCTAAAGGTGGCTTTCTTAGTGGCAATCACCTCAGCTAGGCGCATATCAGAACTAGCTGTCCTCTCTATCAGAGAGGATCTTTGCCTATTCCATCCAGAAATGGTAATTCTCAGACTAGACCCCTCCTTCACCCCCAAAATCAACTCCTGTTTCCATAGAGCTCAGGAGATTGTTTTGCCTAGTTGCTGTCTCAGACCTTCCTATGCATTGGAGAAGCGTTGGCACAAACTTGATGTTAGGAGGGCACTTAAGATTTATATAAAAAGAACCGCACCTTTGAAAAAATCAGAGGCGCTATTCGTCTCCTTCCAGCCCCTTTAGGCACTAAGGTTTCTTGGCGACCATCAATCATTGACTAAGGGCGTGCATAGCCACAGCTTACGATCTGCACTCCCTTCCTAGGCCTAGACATCTCACAGCCCACTCCACCAGGAGTGCGGCTACAACGGCACCTTGGGCTATGCAGGCTTCCTTAGAGGAGATCTGCAGGGCGGGTACCTGGACTCTCGTCTCCCTTGGTGAGACGTTATAAATTAGATGTCTTTGCCTCTGCGGAGGCATCATTCGGCAGGAGGGTCCTCCAACAGATACACGTAGCTGGGGGGTCAGGCCATATGGCTACCCGCCCTTAGGACAGCCAGGCTTTGGTATGTCCCATTCCTGGACTATCCTAGCAACTACACTGGAGAAGGGGCGTTGGTCTTACCTGAACGCCTTTTCTCAGTGGGTGGCAGGATAGTCCAGGCCCTGCCCCAAGTACTGCCATAGGCCTTGTCCCGGAACTAACCCTTCTTTCCTTGGAGACCTCTCTTTCAGCCATATCTTCATCAAAACTGAGACCAGAGAGAGAGGCAGGAGGTGGGGCTTCAAATTATGACTCAGTCACTGGGCAGATCTGACTGTAGCAACCCATTCCTGGACTATCCTGCAACCCACTAAAAAAAAAGGCGTTCAGGTAAGACCAACACCCCTTATCTCCCTTTTTTGTTATGGGTGGTCTATAGGAACAGAAGAGTGACTGGAACATTTCAGCTTATGACTTCCCAAAGGCTTTAGATCAGCTCTTGGGAGCTTCTGTCATCAGTTTCAACAACCAAATACATTCTGTATTTTTCAGAAATAGAAGGACAAACATGCAGCTGGACATTTAACTGCAAAGCCAGAAATGCTACACCGCAATGTATCTGATTACAAACTACTATTAAAAGGTCTATGCAAACTATAAGCAGTGATGCAAATTAATGTATCACATCTTAGCCAACTGACAAGTTCATTGAACTGCTAATGCTCTGCTCAACCCTTTAGGTGTTGGTCTGCCCATCTGGAGGGTGCCAAGGTTGAGGAAGCTCATCTAGGCTTGGAATTCTGGATGTTCTTCACAGTGATACGAATTTTCCAAAGATTTGCCACTCTCTTAATTAAGTATGATTTAACAAGTTCTGAGTATTTTGTAAACCAAATTGTGAATATATTAATTTTTAAGTGCTTTATAAATTATAGTTTACTTTTTTTACGATCTAGAGTAGCTGCACTGAAACCATTGATTAAAAATAAACACCAAACCATCTAAAGCAGTTTAAGCGTTGGGACTAAAAAATCTGGACTTTACTTGGAAATTATTTTTGCTGCGTCAACATTTAAGCATGACAGTCCAGTAGCACATACAGCACTTATTGCGTTGTGTAATTAATATTTGATGACAAAAAAATGAACGGATTGAAAATATGTAATAATTTTAGCACAACTGACAAGTTCTTTTTGAACAGATAACTTCTAAAAGGTGCCACTACCATTCTTATATTGCTTCATATTTATTATTTCTGGTAGATGGGTATTGTAATATTTTCTACTGAGGAATACTCCAGATTTGGAATGTTCTGAACTTTTCATAATTTCTAGATAATGTCCACTGGAGGACAACTGAGGAATCTCAATGAAGCAGCACAAGTGCCATTTGGTAGCAGAATAGAAAAAAAACCCACCTGAATTATAACTGGTTAAAAAAAATCTCCCATACATACTCTATATGTACAATCTAAAGCTATATTCTAGGAGAAATGCGCACAGAATTCTACATAAATCCCAATCTGCTCATGGAACCACGATACAGTAGTTTAATTTCCCTTGCATACCTCAAAACCTCATACCTTGATCATGAAAGAACAGCAAAACAGTGGAATACCTTTGACAGTAAATTTATATATATATAGTAAATTTATACATACAGTAATATATATATATATATATATATATTTCCTTTCACATGGTATACATTTTGCTGTGAGAAACTATGTGTCTATGTAAATAATTAACATGGACTGATTTTCTAAATTTAAATCACAAGTTTAATAGTTTTTGAACAATGTGCATACTATTTCACTGCTATGTAATTGATTAGATATTTATTTATATCCTCCTCTTCATCCAGAATTGTTTACAGAATAAAAACAAGACAGACATCCCAAGAAATACATTAGACCAGGACAGGGCAAGCTTTGGTACCGGTAGTTGGGGACTGCCATTTTATTTATGTAGGGCTGCAGTAAGCAGAATGATGAAGCTATGTCACAAACAAGGTGATGAGACCAGGATTTCCAGATGTGATGGTTTGTTTTCATTTTAGGGGTGTGTTAAGCCTAAAAATGAAGCTGTCGCCACCTCCTACTTAAAACCAGCAGGAAATCACATCTGGGTTTCTAAAAATTTGGCAGTACAATTTAATGAGGTTTGAGTTGCCCACCCCTCTAGACATGGTAGTGCTTTGGCACAGAAGATATAATTATAAAGTATAAGAAGTGTAAACACAAAGGGAAAAACTGAAGTAATGGTTGTATTTATATTTGGCTCTTTCTACAAAAACAACGTAAATACAATCACAAAAATAATATCTTAAATCCCTCATAGATGTATTTAGAAAACAATCCCCTCAAACTGAGAGCTACATGTTTCAAAAACAGCTGTCTGGAATTAAGAGAAAGGATAGTAACCCAAACAAAACAGTGGTTGACCATAAGATGGAACTTGTCTTAACTGGTTTGTAACATCATTCAGTTTTTATTTTTGAATGACATAAACATCACTGAAGAGGTGAGAATTTTTAACCACCTTGTATCAGTTGTAACATAATAAAGCTTCTATATATTAATTCACATTTAAAGTAAGGTCTAGACATGATTTTTATCAATTCACAAAAAAAGCACAATAGCATGCATAATTTGGGATATGCTATTCTGAAGCAGAACACCAAACATTTACAGGAGGATTAGTCTGCTTTGGAGGAGGAGTACTTTTACATAGAAATGGGAGCATCTACCTTAGACAATCAGAAATCATCAATTACATTGGCGCAGCAACCTTTGAAAGTGAAAAAAAATACAATGAATACGTAGGACATTAATTCACCAATAGGAATTTGGACAAATTTATGGGAGGCCCTTTTTAAAAAAATTGTATAAGTCTTCTAGCTTATATGAACCTTTTGTGTTTCCAACATCTAAATCAAACTCACCATGCCCTGAGTTTTCAATAATCATAGTCAAATAAAGTTCAATGGTTGAAAAGAACAGGCTTGGGGAAGGAAGGAATAGGTTACCCACTGCTGAATTACCTCCCCCCCAAAAGAGGGTGAAAATTTGGGTGCGTCTTATACACCAAATGTAGCCCCAGCCACCCTTCAGCCATTTTTGGCCTCCACGCATCGCGTTTTAGACCTGTTCCAGGCTGCAGGGATTGCCAGAGACCATCGCTGCCTCATGTTTTTGGCCTCTGTGCCTCATGTTTTCAGGCTCTGAATGCTCCATTCAGACCTGTTCAAGGCTGTGGAGATCACCAGAGCACATCGCCACCTCTGCGCATCGCATTTTCCATCTTTGCATGCCCCGTTTTTGGCCTCTGCACATTGCATTTTCTGGCGGTTTCAGGCAGCGGGGATCGGCCAAAAACACAAGGCATGGAGTTGACGATGGTCTGTGGCAATTCCTGCAGCCTGGAACACCTGATTGGGGGTATTCCAGGAGGCCAATCCACCCGCCAATCAGCTGCTTGTGCTGAATCAGGCTGCAATAATGTGCTGAAGCTGACCTGGCTGTTTGCTATTTGCTGTAAGGACGCTAGCCAGATGAATACCGATGGATGCTGGTAGGCAGAGGCAGAATTTTTTTCTTCTTATTTTCCTCCCCAAAAACTAAAACCAGTATGTCTTATACTCCAGAGAGTCTTATACTCCGAAAAATACAGTATACAGTTACATTCCATCTCTAGAAATCCACTGAAGGAATTGTCATCCTTAATGTTGTTGTGGAGATGTTATATTTTTGTCCTTTTTGTGTTATATTTTAAGTTACCTTAGCTTTGAGAAAAAAGAACTCTTCCTTTGTTCATGATCAATTTGAGTTTTAGAAAAGAACAATTTTGCCTCCAAATTGTTTCCTTTCTTGTTCCTCTATCTTTGAATATCTCTCCCTGTTTTTCCATTCTCATTCTTATCCATTCTGAACATTTCTGGACTTTTTCTTCCCACTTAAAGATACTAGAGGAATTACAATCCTCTAATGGAGCTTAACTGATTACTAGCATTCATTTTTAAATTTCTTATTTATACTTCTCAATGTTTTTAAGAGCTAGTGGCTGAATGAGTGAATCACTGTGTCTTGCACTGTACATGATTATCTCTGACAGTTCAGATTCTTGACCATTTTGAAGCACATCAGAATATTCCCTTTGCTGCTATTTCTATTATTTTCCTCTCTTCTGTTTTCATTGTCCTATTGCTTTTAAGGCTTACCTATGTACTAGAAATTATTTGACACTTACATCAAAGCGCTATAAAGAGGAAGGTAAGAGAGTGTTTCCTGTGTGTTATACTTCTACCAATTCTGGAATTTAAAATAAAAGTGCCATGGCTTTTTACTCTGCCTGCATACACTATTTTTTAACAAAGTCTAATGATTTGTATTTTGACTATCATAATTGTCAAAATATTTTAGCCTTTTTAAAAAAACTTGATGCAAGCAATCATATGTTTTTATCATAAAAGTGTGGAAACTGTATTTTCTATGCACAGAATACTGCATTTCAATCAACACGTTTCTTGTATCAATTATATTTGCAGTAAACATGTGTGAATATCATACTACATATGCAATACGGGTAATCTTTTCAACATGATAAAAAGCTGTGGCCTCTACTAACTATATACTGCCATACTATACTAGAAATGCAAAAGCCAAAAAAATACACTAGTTTGTTTCTGACATCCTACTATGACTGAAAACAATTAAACTAGAAATTCAAAAGAAAAATATTAACTATTATTTCAGAATAGATGTTACAAATTAAGCCTCAAATGACTTTAAGGCCTGAGATTCAAAGATAGTAACACTGTAACAATAATTGCCATTCCATACAATTAGGATACTATATACACAATCTATAATTTATCTGAGGCGAAAGCTCCCTATTTTATAAGATACAAAATATCTTGAAATATTTAGTGCGAGAATTATTCAACCATATTTGACCTGGAACATGGTGACAAATGCTATGCACAAATCAATCAGACTTTTCTTAGTTTTCATATGCCTCACGTTCCTTCATTTACTATACCAAATGAAAAATGGAAAACTGAAGATTTCAAAATACAGAAATGCTACCAAAGCATGAATTAACATGAGAAAACATTGAGGAGCTTCCTCCATTCACTTTCTGAATGCCATTAAGCTGAAAATAAAACTTCAGAATAAACAGCTATGGACCTTGCAGATACCATTTCTGATTAGCAATATATTTATTCAATATTCTCCATGTTCTGTTGACAAGAAGGATGTAAATTAATTTTTAAAAGAGTAACTAATCTACTTATTACATGATACTGGTACTTGCAGCCATACAAATTCCATTCTTCTCCCTTTGATGTATTATAGGAAATATAAATTTCTTCCATGTTGCATCTAAAATGCTCCTAAATCAAGATAAACTTAAAACAGAATAGTTTTATTTTCCATTTTTCAATTATAAGGTCCAAAATATCTTGTATCTTAAAATCAAGCAATCTGTAGTTCTATTTCTCACAATGTGTATATACACATACTTTTTAGATGTAACTTTCCTAGGGCTCCCCTTATGACAATGCTCAGATTGTCTAGGTATCTATAGGGGGGAAAGATTGACCTGATTACTCTTGCAACTTCAGTCTATCAAGTATCCTCTAACATCATTTCAATATGTATTTCTTATTTTTCAAGCAGAAACAGAACATGCTAAATGTATTAATCCCTCAATGGAAGGAATAATATGTGCTCTTTCCTTAAAAGTATCCAAATTTTTCATAGCAGGATGAAGTTCCTGCAAGTCACTATTTCTTCCAAAAATCACAGCAAAAAAAAAAAAATTGAAGCAGAGAGATCAATATGCTGCTAGGTGACACTGTTACCAAATATCAGCCAATCCAATTGGATACCTGCACTTATGCAAACTTGGGATAAGCACCTTTAGGGCAATGCCTTGGCTTCTGCTCTGGACACTTGCTTTTTTCTTTTGCCCAGCTTCATTTGGCTTAAATGCCATCAAGTTGGTGGCACTGGATAGATATCTGGATAGATTCCCTCCTGGATGATCCATCTTCAACTTGGCCTTTTAATTTGAACTTTTTCTGAACTCACCTATCTAAAACATTGATTATAAGCAGGGAAAAATTAGTATTCTGTGCACTTTTAACAACAGAATTAATCCAATTAACAGACTTGAATAGTAAATAAATAATTAAAATCTTAAGTTTTCTTGTTGGACACTAAAGATGAATAAGCTGTGTCCGCTGATTTTCACTATTACAGCACTTTAATACGAGCCATTATATAATATTGAGATAAAGTCTGCCAACATAAACAGAAAGGAAAAATATATTTAAGATAACTTTTTTTTCAAAAAGAACAGAAGCAAAAAATGGTTACATCTCTAAGAAAATCAAATCAATGAACTGGGCAACTGTTTACAGCAGGAGGGCAAAATGAAGGAATAAATAAAATCAATAATGGTTTTGATGTTTCAGTACTGCCTGATCAACCAGATTTTCTTCCAAAAGGAAACACATTTTCAGTGGCATCAGGTAGTAGTGAACTTCCATTAATTTAGCATCTATGGAAGACAATCTATCCCAAACATGGTACTTTCAGAAAATTCCTGGCTTAACCCATTAATCATTTTCTTCTGTTCAAAGGGCAGAGGAAAGAATAAGACTTGACACTAATCAGTAAGACTTAGATGAAGAACCGGAAAGTATTGGGATTATTGGAAAGTGGAATGTAGAGTGTTTTGGCCCATTTGCAGATATTTTGGCCTGTTTTCTAATGAAATGAAAACTTTGTCTCTTCTGATTTTTTAAAAATAATTGCATTTTGGTACACCTTCCAATTTTTGTGCTTGTGCTTTTTATGGGATATTCATAAAGGTTCTATGAGACATTGAGGAACAGCTGCAGTTTTTCAGAATATTATCTAGTTGTTTGTGGCCAAGCATAATTATGACTTCTACAATCCTTTATGAAGGGGAAAAAGTAATTTAGAAGTCAGATTCCCATCAATCATTTGGTTGGGAAGGAGCAGCATGTATGAAAATTGATGCCAAGGAGAATGAAGAATCTGGGAATGAGGGAGAAGCAAAAAGAGGAAAGGTTAGCATAAAATCTTATATTTTTAAGCAGTTGTCTTGTGTTGAATTAACAATAGAATTGGACAGAGTACAAAAACAAACAAAAAGCCAGGAATGCAAAGTTATAAACAATGTTAAGCAATGATTTAAAAAACCAGAAAGGAAATCTAGATTAAAAAAAAAACATTCTTACCATTTTTTATAAATTTGCATTCCTGCCTTTTCGTTTGTTTTACTACGCTGCCCAATTCTATTAAATTTATTCCACTATGTCAAATATTCTTTCCCGATAAATAACCATGATTTCTGTGTAAGATGGGCTGAGACATTCAATCATGACATAAAAATCCTGATTTAGTATTGTGAGGAAATAAAGTCACAAATCAGAAAATTCTGACTCAGAACTATCCTAAAAATCTTCTACCAAATTCAACAAAGAACTGCTATATATCTAATGTTTTTAAATAAAATCAAAATACAGTTGACTGTTCTCCTTACATAAAAGTTTATTCTTAAGTTCAATATTTCAAGAATGGCATAGAACTAACAAATCAATAACTAATGTGTGATTGCTGTTTAGCAGTTAAGAAAGCCAATTATATGCACTAAATGAAATCCAAATGCACATAAAAAGCCTTGCCTAATTCATCAGCCTTTTATAGATCAATATATCAGCCTTTCTAATTTAATCTCTTTAAATACATATGTTAGCTCAAAGCTATAAAAACGAAGTTTATAACAGAGAAATAAAGAACAAAATAGTATTTTAATTTCTTATTAATGAATGGTTTTAGGCTTTATAACCAGACAACTAAAATATTCAGAATATTTAAACACCCAAAAATATCAATTAAGTTCCATTTTCATAAATTGTAAAGTTAGTTTCTCAAAAGCCAATAACACGCATTACTATAAAAAAATAACATCACCAATACCACTGCAAGATCACCTGGGAGCCTTTACTCCCAGCCATAGCAACCTTAAAGCAAAACTATTTTCCAAAGCAAGGGCTTTCAGTAGAGGTAGCATTTTCACCTGATTATTCTAGAATGGTGATTCCTATAAGCACTGTTTTGTTATCCAAACATGCATTAAACTAGTTGTTATATTATCTGGTGTTTATGACTCCCAGTGCTACACGTAAGTCTAAACCAAGAGCCTAGAACTTTTAACTGATTCCAATTCTATCCTGATGTATCAACATCATCATCTGTTTGAACAAAAAAAAAAATCACCTTGGCAAGTTAGAACAGTGATATCACCAAAATATTCTTCTTGCAACTATAGAAACTAGTTTCTATACTTACTTCTTTTGAAGTAAATTCACTCCTAGAATTGCTTTCCAGGATACTCTTCCTAAGTATTTTGACATCAAATAAACTTTTGATGCAGCAAGACACACAATAGCAGTAATGGAAATAAAGAGGCAAAAAGTTGTAAGCATGAAAACAATAGTGGGAGGAACAACTATTAACATTATTTGAGAGGGCCTATCCCTTGGGTAGTGAGGGACGCTGAAGCAGATCTCGGGGTCAGCACACTTACTGGCTACAGAGCTTTCCCTTTGTTCATGCAAGGCAATGGGAACGGTCCCTTCCCTCGATCGGCACCAAGCAAGACGAAGGTACAGTAGATCGTCCAAAATAACTTCTTAAGAAGGGATGCCTAAACGTGCACCTGTGGCTACCGGCAAGCCACCAATTCTGAACCTCACTGCTTCGAAATGTATTGGACGGATGACTTTCGAAACGGTGCTCGAACCCTGCTTCGGTGACGAAAGCAAGAACTTTTTGCAAACCTCCTAGAAAAGCCATTCCAAGTTGGCCAGGTGCGCCTCTTGCAAAACCACGCAAAATCCTAGTCTAGCCGGGGATGACTGCGTTCTTGTCCGGAGACCGACGGTAAGGCGCCCGACCGAGGGGGGAAAAAAAGAGACCTCGCTTGCAACAAAAGGTCGCCTTCCTTCCCACGGCGAATGCCACGAAGCTTATCAACCCAGCTGGGCTAGCAACGAGCCCGAGTAAATGCTTTCGGGCTTGGAGTTGGCCCCCCACCCCGCAGGCGAGAGAGCCGCCCAGGCCCATAAAGGAGCGCGAGTCGGGTGGCCAGAGGCCCAGAGGTTCTCGCGCGGAGCGTTGCCTTCCAGCCCTGCCGGAGATGCCAGAGTGCCCCAGGCCAAGCCGGACCGAGCTTACGTAAAGCGGCGGCACAGAGGATCGCCGCCAGTAAGAGCATCGCCGGCACGATCGGGGCCTCCAGGCCGGCCCCTCTGCGCGGCCTACAAGGGCGGGAGAAAACCATGCCTAAGCTGGCCCTCGCACCGAAGGGGCTTCCGGGTTGGCCTTCTGCCGAAGGACTCTCACCTTGTGGATTCTCTTCAGCGCCATCGCGGCGGAGCCTGTTGAGAGAGGCAAGCAGGAAGAAGGAAAGGAAGGAGGGGGACTATTTTCCGGCGGCGGAGGGAGCGCAGAAGCTTTTCGGCGGAAGCGGGAGGACAGGTGTGGGTGCCGGCCTGGGGGGGAGCCCGGTGTTCTCTATTGCCTTCTTTCCCGTCGCCCCCACCTCTTTTGCTCGCCTGCCGCCCTTTCACTGCCTTCCCTCGCTTGCTCGCTTCTCACCGTCGCTCTTCCCCCTTTCTCTCCCCCAGCACGCTCGGGCTGTTTCACTGAATGACTGCCTCACAGAGCAGGGACTGCTCCTTCCGCATCACTCCCCGCGCGAAGTTCTTTATGACGCGAGAGGTTAATAGGATTCCTCCGCTAGACGGAGTCGAGCGACAAAAGTCACGCATGCGCTTTTGACTATTTGGCTTGCGGTGAAGCGTCGTGGTTTTCCACCGGTCGGGAAGTTGGTTATACGCCGCGCGCCCGGGAACAGGCGGCCTGACACACCACGAGCCGCTTCGGCCGCGGACAAATAATTATCCTAAAAAGAGGAAGAGCGAAGGCGGGCGGAAGGATACTCTCTCCTAGGAGGAGCAAAACGAGAACCCGAGAGTTTTACCGCGAGATTGTGGAAATAACAGGAACTGTGGCTGGTTAGAGCGAAAGACTCGGGGGGCTGCCTGGAATTTGCTCCTCCTTCGTGATTTGCAGGAAATAACCCCTAGGCTCACTTGGCACCACTGTTACTTAAGAAAGGAAAGGACGTAGTAGATCTTCCCCAAATATTAAACTGCTGCTATTGTATATATATTATCTATGCACAATCAAAACACAAAATGTTTTTCTTCCGGTTTGGTTCTGTGCCTTGGGTGTACAGGAAATACACCCCTTGGATAAAGAAATGTGGGAGATCCAAGGATCCTAGTGCACGTTTTTCTGCACTCGTTTGAAAAACCAAAATGCTGTTTGGATCTCAAAATGCATAATTATACATTAGATGAATTTATTACCTGTTCAGTCTAATATCTATTCGCATACGTATTTAGGTAATCAAATCAGATGCGGGCCTGCCAGATTTCTTAAATTACTATACCAAAATTTAGAAAAGCTCAAATACTTGCATCCAGCAATTCTTTGTAAACTGCCGGTTTGGAAAGGAGATTCCAGAAAGTTCTGTTGGAAGAAATATCCATCTAGGTTCAACTCCAAGTCGGGGGAAAAACACTGGAAATATGGTGACTGCTTTGGAAAAATGGTTTAATGGTGAACAGCAGGACCACATGGTTGAGGTCCTGGAGAAAAGGCAATCACAAGTTTCAAGATGTTGGAGACCACCAGAAAAGAAGGGTCCCTGGGAGTGCCTGAGTTTTTATGCCCTCTGTTGGGTTCCACCCAGACCGGCGGTCGGCAACCTGCGGCTCCGGAGCCGCATGCTGCTCTTTGGGGCCTCTGCCGTGGCTCCCTGTCCCATCATTGGTTTGCCTTGCCCTTTGCCCCTTTTATTTTTTGGGAAATACGGCCTGAGGAACAATCACCAGCCACAGGGGACGCTTCCCTTCGGATAACCCTCCTCCTCCTTTCACAATCACCTGGCTGGCTGTGGCTGAGCCAGGAGTGTGCGCATGCATGGGGCGACCCTCCTCAAGTGCGCACCAAAGCGCAGGAAAGGCAGGTGCAGGGCAGACGGCCACGCGCGTAGGGA
>JANHFT010000889.1:131232-156506 GCA_032467955.1 Pseudoxenodon macrops | reverse complement strand
TCACCTTTTAAGTTGCATTACTGAAATAAATGAACTTTTGCACGATATTCTAATTTTTCGAGTTTCACCTGTATATTTGCTGCTATACTGAACAAAAACTGAGGGTTAGATGCAGAAAACAGCAGTAAGGATTGTGGAAGCAGAGGCTTCTGTTCCTTCCCCAAATACTTTTCCAGCCCCCTCAAAAGTAATTCAAGGGGCCATGAAAGAATAGGAGGACATTTCCTTTTGCTCTATCATAAACAATTTATTTAGTTTGAACTATTTCAATTTAGTTTCCTGAAAACATGTAGTATGTTTTAAGATGTATTTCCATTTATCTCTGAGATGAAAATCTTATTGAATGCCATTGTTTTATTTTACATTGTCATAGATATTTTTTTGTTTTGATTTTGAAAGAATATCTTCAGAAGATAGGAACGGAGTTTGCCTGGTCTTTTGGCATGAGTGTCTTTTCTCGTACATGCTTATATCAGAAATCGTGAAATCTTGAAAGTCCAAAAGCCTTGAAATCTTAAAAGTCCAAAAGCATAAATATTCATCCTAATCTGTTTCTTTAAAGTCAAAATCACATGAAGTATCATTGCTTACACTATTCTGATCTTTATATAGTCACATCAGAATTTCTGTATATTTTTTCCAAGGCCTTTACAGTTGCTCTATCAAATGCTAGTCTGCAAAGTATTTATTGACTGCTTGTTTATTTATTGTTGGTAGGTTGGTCCTAAATGACATAAGGTTTTTATCACATTTGATATCTTTACTATTAATTTGTTATAATACATATCATTAGTTTGTGATGGAGAAAATAAATCTAACAAACAAAATGGAGATTGCTGCACCCTTTTTTCTTCCTGTCTTTTGTTCATGACTAGGGTCCAACCCAACTCCCCTCTTTGCCTAATCCTATCAGACCCAAATTAACCCTCTGCCTCAAAGAAAGCCCCTGTAATCCCACTAAAGCAAAGCATAGAAGCCTCTCTCACCAGCTCATGATATAACCTGTTTTGTTTTTTGTCTTTTTTTTTTTTACTGCATCTAATTTTTTTTACTACCGGTTCTGTGATCGTGGCTTGGTGGGCATGGCGTAGCTTGGTGGGTGTGGCTTAGTGGGCATGGCACAGGAAGGATACTGTAAAATCTCCATTCTACCCCACTCCAGGGGAAGGATACTGTAAAATCTTCATTCCCTCCCCACTCCAAGAGAAGGTTACTGCAAAATCCCCATTTCCTCCATATCAGCTGGGACTTGGCAGGCAGAGAATAGTTGGGGGTAGGGCCAGTCAGAGGTGGTATTTACCAGTTCTTAGAACTACTCAATATTTCCGCTACCGGTTCTCCAGAACTGGTCAGAACCTGCTGAATACCACCTCTGTATATATCTTGATTTGGCTTTTACTTGGTCTTGATTTTATACTTAGTTGATTTGTTTCTGATATTACGGAATCTATTGTTTGTATGTATGTAACTTTGTATTTTCATTAGGAAAAATAAATTATAGTTTTTAAAAAATAATTAATTTTGATATAATTATTTGTAGTTTACCTTTTAGTACTGGTAGAACTTCAAAGGCAGGAAAAAAAGAAAAAATACAGTACTTCAATGAAGTTTTTGAACTGCCTTCATTTTAAAATCCATAGAGATTGAAGAGATTATCAATTTGCCCTATGAATTAAATTCAAATGTTGAAATTCTTGGAAGATATTTAATTGGGCAACATTCAATTGACATTAATATAATTTATCTGTAATTATTACCTTTCCAGATGAAAATCAATATGTCAAAGATTAGAAATGAAATACACACTTTTTATTTATGTACTTGTGTCTTTGTATGTTGTTTCTTTACAACACTCCAGGCGGTTCATAATTAAAATGCAGAAATATGATTAAAAATAATCAAATAAATAAAAAAACAGAATGAAACTTATTAATCAGGAGCCTTGATGGAAAAGACCCTTCAAGAGGCTTGTTGAACAGTCTTCACTTTCCCAAAATATAACCCAAATAGGGGCCATCCAGATACTGATGAGGGAGCTGCTACCAAGAAAGTTGTGAGGTGAAGTGCTCTACCCATTTCACCTCACAAGGGGAAGGAACTTCCTAGCTCCAATCTGAGTTGTCTAAATATGGCAGGCAGATTCTCCTTGGAGAAGATTCTCCCAAATATTGTAGCTTTTGTAAGCCAACAGGAGCACTTTGAACTCTTCTTGGAAATCTATTCACCACTATATTGCATCCACAAAACATATGTGATGAATTGATCACCTGCCTAGAGAGAGAATAATGTGATCAGTTTTGTATTCTGGTAAAGGGCATTGGCCATGCTCACTCTGATAGCATTTAATGAGGTTGTTTCTCAAAAGTCTGAACATGTCAATAGCTCAAAATATTGGGGTGCCAAATTTTTAACTGCCTCAGTTTCTTGAATATTGTAATACGGTAGTTGAGTTTACACTAGTTATGCATAAACCATCATTTTAACATGCTAAGAGAAAATCAGACCATTAAAATTGTGCTGTTATTGTTTGCTCAGAGTAAAGAAAAGTTTGAGAAGAATATACATGAGAAAGAGCAAGATTATTGTTTCAAAGATTGCATTTAACTATGGATTGCTTAACCATGAGGGACAAAACACAACGGATTATGTTCATACATTATATAAAATAAAAATGAAACAAGCTACGCACTATAGCTTAGCATAATGTGTGTTTTCAAAGGATGTAAAGCACTTTGCAATGGCCTAACAAATTCCACTTTTTACATACTTACATGTGACATGATTCAAAAATGAATGCATCTTAAGTTGCAACACAGCACTTATTTTATCAATATGCCATTGTTGTGTTTAAGAAGAGACACCTATGGTTAGCATACTGTATGAATCCTGTTTAGTTTACATAGGGCAATAAGTAAAGCCAGTCATAGTACTTATAAACCATAGTTTATGATATGCCCTTTTGTATTATAATCCAAGCCACCATAGCTTCAGTTTCCACGTTATACAAAGCCATAATATCATTAATTTATGGTTTCACATTATGTCTGATTTCAGCCATTGGGAATTTATCCTTAAGTCTGACAAAGCTCTTAGATAAACCTATTAAGGATTGGTCCATTTCAATGGGTTTATCTTAAGCATATCTTCCTCAACTGTAAATTGATGCATAAAAATATTCTTGTCAGTTGAATTTAAAATTGGGCATTAATCAGCAAAAGCTGTATTCAAAAAGTGACAAGACGAAAAGTTCTGCCTAGAAATAAATACGTTCGATTTCAATTATACTAGACTGCCACTTTCATCACATTTCAACTCAAGCGACAAAAGAGCTGTAGTACGATCCTCCATTACAGAGTTCAAAGGCCGATTGCCGTCCAGCAGCTTGAACCTGACGCCGAGAAGGTCCCCTCACTCCGCCCTTCCGCGTCAGGATCCGACGACAGAGGCGCCACAGCACATACAGCTCCCCCCCCCCCCCGCGGAGGCCGGGCGGAAGGAGCGGGGCGGAGCCCGGGGGATAGCAAACCGCTTGCGCAGTGGCCAAACAGGGCGCCCCGCCTTTTCGTTCCTCCCCTCGGCGGGGCCGGTGCCGGTTTACGTAACGCCTCTTCGGGCGAATTCCGGCTTGGTCCCGCCGCCTGACTTGGGACGGGTCGCCAGAGGCCCCGGCAGGTAAGGGCGACCTTGAGGGAGGCCGCTGCCGTCTCTCTCCGACAGCGCTACATTGCATCCCTCCCTCTCCCCCCCCCCGCCTGTCCGGCCTGTTGAGGCCTGTGGCGCTGTAAGGCGAGAACGGACTGGGATAGGCAGGCCTATCCTGGTTTGGTCTGGCGGCCTTGTCCGCCGAATGATCCAGAGGCCCGACTGACTCGGCGCAGGGGCAGCGGGGCGCCCCCTCAGGGAAAGAATGCTCGCGTTCCCTCGGCCTGTCCGCCTCCGCCTGCCTCTCGCAGGAGGGACAGTAAAACGGGCAAGTCCGCGCCGCGGCTTGCCGCCCAGGACGGGATGGGAGGCTACTACGGTCTCCGTGAAAGATCTTTCGGTTAGCGGCCTTTCGCGAGATCGGTTCTGAAGGCAGGCAGTTATCGAAACAGCTTGGTTTCCCAAATAACAGGCGTGTTTCTTAACAATACCCCGTTGGTTTTGTTCAGATCCGTTTCTTCGTCCTTGGATGGTTCGGCACTGCGGTGCTGAACTGCAAGAGGGTGGAGAAGATCCAAAGACTTTGCTGTGAGAAGCGCTGCTTTTGAGTGGGCACCTTTCTTGGCTGCTGCAGGTTCGCACCTTGTTTGGCTGCTGGAGGTTTTGCTGGCTTGGACTCTATGGGTTTCTGAATAGTATGGTTGCACCATGAGGCTCAATTAAGTAGCGATTCTGCTTTGTTGGCTTTGGTATTTTCTGCATTTATTAACTATTTCTGTGCTAAGTGTATTCAAGATGGTTTAGGAATATAATTTAGGTATTAAATAGTGCCAGATGAATGTAGGAACCAAACGTTCTTAATTGTTTTTTGTTCTAGGTATGTATGGCCAGTACATAGGTGACCTTGGTTGATCTTGAAAAACTTCAGCTGTGTTAAACTAGTTACTATTTGGATGGGAGACCATTAGGAAATCTAAAGTGTAGGGTCTAAGCTGAGAAGTAAAAAAATAAATCCCCAAAGATGGTAATGACAAACCACTCTTGTATAGTTGCTAGGGTAGATCACTACAGGAATATGAGGAAGCCTTGAATGTTACCTATTAAGACTGGCTTGAGCAAATGTTGATAACACTGGTTATCATATAAAGATATTATTGACTATCTGAACCAAGCCTAAGGAACATATTACTACTAGCTTTCCTGCTCACAACTGCCTACTCATCTGTTTTGATGAGTTACTTGCTAAATTGCAATTGAAATGCTCATGGTATTACTGTACCTGTACTTGAAAGCAATTATTTGTCTGAAAGGTATTACAAGTCCTGTTGTATGATGGAAATGTATAATATGAATTCCTAGTAAACTAAGTTTAGTAGGTGGTTTGAAATCAAAGACTACTCTGAAATCTTCATTCCCTCCCCCCAATTGAACCAGGACATATATATTTTGCAATCTTAATTAACAGGGTGCTTGTGTAATTTATTCTCAAGTAGTCTTGAAGATTATTAAGTATAGTAAAGCACAGTTTCTCTGAGCTATATGACAACTCCTTGGTTTCATGCAGACCTAGTGCTTGGAACTACAGTGTTTCTATTCCTTCATTATCAACAAATAAACATTAATCTCTGAATACATGATGAATGCTCATCAGAAAATCAGATCTGGGATTTCAAATGTACAGTTTGAGCTCCCTCTACCCTTCCCCCTAAAATTTATATTTAAAATGTATAATATTTCATGAATCAATGTGATCCTCATAGAATAATGAATTTGCAATTGCACTTCAGGTTCTGCTTTTTTGTCATGGAAAAGTATTTCTCACAAGTGTCTTTCAGTGAGTTCTTACCATTGATTCTCTGAATCTTTAATAATGCTGCCAATATTTTAGTGCCTATTTTTATTAGAGTCAAAGTTAACAGGTTCAACAGAATTTGCTTATCCAGTTTGCTATGGTATCTCCCATAGTAACTACTATTCATGTTCTTTCTGTTTGGTAGAATTGCTTTTTGTCAGTCCTACCCCGACCCCCAATATTGTACACACAATATTGTAAATGGTGGTAAAACAGATGAAAGCAGAGGATTTTCATAATAACCCCTGTTATATTGTATAACAATTAGGTTATAGAGTCAGTTTGGTATAGTGGTTAGTGCTGAATTAGAAACTAGGCATTTTATGAGTTGTAGTCCTCACTTACGCATACATTTGGCTGAGTGACTCTAGGCTTGTTGTTTTCTCTCAGCCCAATACACCTTGCAGGTTTGTTGTTATAGGAGGCCTGGTGCTGTCTTTAGTTGTACAAAATAAAGGTGTAATATAAATAAGGATATTCTATCATCTCAAATAATTCAATGTCAGAAAATGTGCTTAAATATTAGAAGAATTTGATAATTTTTAAAATACAAAAACTCAAAAAGAATGTCAAAAGTATAGTTTATTTCTAAATTAATTAATTTTAATATATTTTAGTTAGTGTATTGTATAAACCTGGTCACTTTTTATATGGTTTATGTTATAGCATAATATGTGAACGAGTGATTGCTTGTTAACAGTGATTGGTAGCTTATGTGGGGAAAGGCTAAAGTGAGATAAATCACATTTGTAAATATTTCCACAAATGAAAACTAGTGAACTAGGAGAGCTAATATGAGTTTGGCAACTGAGTTCAAGGGAGACTAACAATTTTTCTCTACTATGTCAGTACAAATAGTTTTTGTTTAGTGACTTCTTTGGACAGCGATCATTTGCAGTTATGATGGTGGTGAAAAGTAACTTTGCAACCACTGCCTGCATTTACAACCTTCACAATATGCCCCTCTCTCTGTCACACTTTCACCATTTCAATCAGATAGTACATGTTGTCCTATGCCTTGGGCTTTTTTCTCTTCCCCCCCCCTCCCTCCAGTGAAGAGATAGTTTAAGCAAGCTCTCTTCCAGAGCTGCTTTTCTCTCATGTAGTGGAGTCCTTCCCTAAAAAGTATTAAGAACAAATTAACAAGTTGGGCTCTGTGACCTTAATTAGCTGATTAGTATTCTTGCAGGTGCTATCTACAATTGACAAGCTCTAATCAGCTTCACACTACAGGTAGTCCTCAGTTTATGACTACAATGAAGTCTGGAATTTTGGATGTAAGTTGTTGCAGCTGTAAAGTCAAGGCAATATGTGACCAGCCTCAATTTTATACTATTTTAACAACTGCTCTAAAGCAAGACATCATACTCATTAAGGAAATCATGTAGTTAAGCAAATCCAGTATCTATAGTAAGTGTTTTTTGCCATTTTCTGACAGAAAATAGCAAAACATTTTGCAAATCACAATCATGTAATTGTGGGACATTAAAACTGGTTATAAATGTGGGCAATTGCCAAAGTGCCTGAATTAGTTTGATTGGAGGGAGGGCAACAGTCATAACTTTGAGGACAGATTGTAAGTAGCTTTTTAAAAAGTCCATAATTTTGAATGGTTCTTAAATGATTGGTTGTAAGTCAAGGACTGCCTGTAAAGGTTTTTGTTTTCTCCTAAGCCTGGTTTAAAAGCATCAGCAGGGTCCTTTTGATATATATTCTCTATTGCGTCCCTGCTTACTCTCTTGTAATCCTTTCCTCTCCAATGAATGTAAATACAAATCTCAATTCTCTTCTCGCTAATTATGCCAGCAACAAAGGGGAATATTTTAAAGGACGGGGAGATATAAAAAAGATACACTTTTCTCCTCATGGTGCTTGAAGAAAGAATGGGCAGGTTCTGATATAACTTGAACATGTATGTGCACTCTTGAAATTTTTTCAGCAAATGCAAACTTACTCTGGTGATGGGAGAAGTAATCAGAATAGCAAATGTCCAGCTCCTAACTAAGAATAAAAAAATTTCAGATCAGCTAGTAGATATGCTGTGACAAAGCTGTCTGGAAAAAAAAAAGAGGGAGAAAATAATCATTTAGAATTATAACCAAGGGAAAAAATAAAACAGCTGTAGCTATGTCATCATAGTCTTAGAGAAAGGAAGTTGAAAAATTCTGAAAAGTCACTTGGTGTTCTCATTGTATTCCTGGCCCATGAAAGAAGAATGAAAAGGGAAACAAGAACATTGTAAGTGAATGTTAAGAGTTCCACAAAGTGTGTCATGGATATTTAATTTTTGGACAAAGCTATTTAAAGAAAGCTCTGTTGGCAAGAAATAAGGTGTACTTTATAAAGAAAAAAAAATATTTGTCTTAAGAATGTTAAGGTTGTTTACAAAAACTTTAAACTTAATCCTGTGGTGGCCGAAGATGAAAACCCTGAAAAAAAGACTTCAGATAAAAACATTGCTCTAATGTGGCATGTATATTGAATTAAAGGAAGGAACAAATAAATATTTTTGCAGGGAGATATGGGTGATAGTTCTGAAACAAAAGGGGCATTGGCCTTACCTGACATGCCCTTTCTCATGGTCATCGACAGGAGAGTCCAGGATGGGTTATTCTGGTCATGTAGCTCTATGGACTCAGTTGATTTTCTGAGGACAATGCCTCCCTGGTGACGTCTCCCCAGTTGGAAACAAAGTCGAAGCCCATCGTCCAAGCAACTACAATCTGTAATGAGTCCAATTCAATTTTAACCATCCCTAACGAGGAGCAGAAAACAGAATGGGTGGGACTGGACTCTCCCGTCGATGACCATGAGAAAGGGCATGTCAGGTAAGACCAATGCCCCTTCTCCATAGTATCAATGGGAGTCCAGGATGGGACATACCAAAGTTTTGGCAGTCCTATGGGCGAGAAAAGTTCTTGTTCGAGATATCCGCCTCCACATTCACCCGTTGAAGGACACGGTGCCCGAAGGCAGCCTCAGCAGAGGCAAATGCATCTAGTCTGTAATGCCGAATAAATGGTGAAGGGGATGTCCGGGTAGCCACCCGGCAAATATCTTCTACTGCCCCTGTGTGGCCTAGGCAGCCGTAGTGGCCGCACTTCTTGTAGAAGTGCTGTGATTCCCCATGGCACCAGCAGAGCCTGAAGTTCATATGTTCGGGTGATACATGTCCTAATCCAACAGCCTACCATGGAACATGTCACCTTGTGGCCCAGAGTTGATGGCTGAAAGGATATGAACAGGGACTTGGATTTTCGAAATGAAGCTGTCCTAGAAATGTAAATATGGAGGGCTCACTGAACATCTAAGGTATGCCAGGTCTGTTCCAAGGGGTGCCGAGGCCTTGGACAGAAATCTGGCAAGATCAACTCCTGTGCACGGTGAAACAAGGAGTTGATCTTTGGCAGAAAGGCAGGGTCCAACCATAGGACTACCCTGTTCGCATGAAACACACAAAGATCCTTTCTCACCGATAGAGCCGCCAACTCTGATATCTGTCTGGCAGACGTGATGGCCACAAGAAATGCCACCTTGCACGAGAGGAGACTAAGGGTTGCCTCTCTTAATGGTTTGAAAGATGGCTTGGTAAGGGCATTCAACACCTTGGTCAAGTCCCAAGGTGGGAACTTGGGGTACCGGTGGACCATAGGAGGCCTTAAATTAGAAGCCCCTCTAAGAAAGGGTCGCACCCTGGGGTGGTGAGCTAGGGAGGACCCTTCCCCACATCTCAAAACTGAAGCCAGAGCTACAACCTGGCACCTCAAAGTGTTTGGGGAGAGCCCCTTGTCCAGTCCCTCTTGAAGAAACTCAAGTACCTCTGCCACCAATGCCCAGGTAGGATCTACCTCATGTCTCCCACACCATTCACTGAAAATCCTCCAAGTGGCATTATAAATCCTCATGGTAGAAGACCGCCTGGCTGCCTGTATCATCCCAATGACCTTATTGGAGAACTTTTCCCTTCTCAGAAGTCCCCGCTCAACCACCAAACGGTCAACTGTAGCCACTGGGGCTCCGGGTGGGAGATGGGCCCTTGGCTGAGGGAGATTCTGTCTAGGGGAATTCTCCAGGGTCTGGCGATCGACAGACCGACCAGGTCGGCAAACAATGGACGTCTGGGCCAGTAGGGGGCTACCATCAGGATCTCCGCCTTCTCTGACAACACCTTCTGTATTACAGCGGGGATCAGGAGGAGAGGGGGAAAGGCATAAAGAAGCCCCCTGGGCCAAGAGCATCAAAGCGCGTCTGTCCCCTCTGCTCCTGAGGCTGGGAACCAGGCAAAAAATCTGGGAGGGTGGGTGTTGAGGCGAAGAGGTCTATGATCAGATGGGCGAACCGCACTGTCAGTTCAGAAAACAGACTGGGATCCAGTCGCCATTCCGACTGATCTACCGCAGCCCGACTCAACCAGTCTGCCTGCACATTGGAGGCCCCCGCAATGTGCTCTGCCCTCAGTGACAAGAGATGACTCTCTGACCACCAGCACAAGTCTGCTTACCTCATGAGGGACTTCGATAGAGTCCCCCCTTGCCAGTTGATGTGGGCCTTTGTAGTGATATTGTTCGTTAGGAGGAGGACATGGCGACCCTTCACCTCCTGCAGGAATGCTCTGAGACCCAAGTGGGCTGCCCTGAACTCCAGCCAGTTGATGTTGTGGTGGAGCTCCTGCTGTGTCCATTGCCCCTGGGCCACCTGGGATCTGAAGTGGAGCCCCCAGCCTACAAAGCTGGCATCAGACGTTACTGTCAGTCTTTCTGGCTCTTTGTAATAACAGCCCCTTGATATGGCTCCGGAGTCCCACCAAAGCAGTGAGCGAAGCACCTCGGGAAGGACCCGAACCTTTGACTGGGAAGTGCTGCGACCCCTCCTTGTAGGGAAGAAAGAACCACTGGAGGGGCCTGCAATGAAACCATGCCCAAGGCACAATGGCGAGGCAGGAGATCATCTTCCCCAGGAACTGTGCCAGTAAGGCCAATGGAACTCTTATGTCCCTGTGGACCTGGTGAACTAAGGCTCTCATGCTGTCCTGGCACTCCTGGGAAAGGAAGACTTGTCCAGTTATGGTGTCTATGAGTGCCCCTAAGTGGACCAGTCTTGTGATGGGGAGTAGGTGGCACTTGTCCAAGTTGACGGGAAATCCATGATCCCGAAGGACCCAGATCTTTGTGGCTAGGTCTTTTTCCACCAAAGACCTGGAGGACGCCTGGATCAGCAGGTCGTAACACTGGATCCTGATGGGGATCATCCTGAGGTAAGCTGCTAAGGCCGCCATTTTAGTGAAGGTCAATGGGGCCAATGGAAGGACCGCATATTGAAAGTGGCGCTCTGCATAGCAGAACCTCAGGAATTGTCTGTGACTTAGATGAATAGGGACATGGAGGTAAGCCTCCATGAGGTCTACAGAAGTCAAGAAGTCCCACTCCCTGATTTCTTGTAGAATGGAATGAAGGGAGTGCATCTTGAACCTTCTATAGACCAGATACCTGTTGAGTCCCTTTAGTTTGAGAATTGCCCTCCACCCCCTCGAGGCCTCTGGGACGAGGAATAGAATGGAATAATAGCCCAACCCCCACTGTTCCCTCGGAACTGGCTGGATGGCCCAAATGTACAGCAAATGCTTGATAGCCGTCTCTATGAGAGCCTTGCAGGAGGGGTCTCTGAAAATTGGACAGCAGAGGAAAAACCTCAAGGGACAGAAAAGAATTCTAGGGAGAGCCTGGTCTTGATTGTCTCCCTGACCCAGATATCGGAGATGGTGTCCTCCCATCGGCCTATGAACAGACCCAGATGTCCTCCTATGGGGGGAAGGGGCCCGCAGTCACTTATGGTGTCTGAAGCCTCTTCCACTCTTGCCTCTGAAGGGGCATTTGCCCTGAGGCTGGTGTCTGCCCCTGCCTCCAAATGCAGGTCTCTCTGTTTGGAAATCAGACCTGTATTGGAAGGGCCTGTGCTGATGGGGAAAGCCTGCCCCATCTCGCCCCTGCCTGAAAGAGGCTCATCTATTAAACGGCAAAAAGTGGAAATCTTGATGCCTGCCCTGTGAAGGGAGAATTTTACGTCTATCTTTGGTCTCTATCAGTAATGGATCCAAAGATCTGCCAAAAAGGCTATCTCCCTGAAATGGGGCAGAGGCCAGCTTCCACTTATTCCTGGCGTCCATGCACCAGTGACACAACCATAACAAGCAGCGGGTCATTACAGAGGCCGCAATGGCCCACACTGAATATCTTGCTGCGGCTAATGATGCGCCTGTGGTTTATTCACTTGCCGCAATTATCTTAGGTCTTGGTGAGCTCTGATCATCTGGGTTGAGTCTAGATTGGAGCTGCTGAAGCCAGCAAAATGATGTCCTGGTAAAAGAGGACACCGCTTTTGAGGCCGTAATAGCCCAGGAATCTGCTAAGTGGGATCTGTGGAGATGTCCTCCGTGTCAACACCTCTTCCCGAGCCTATGGAGCAGATAAGCCATTATCTGACTTTATCTGGCAAAGGTCCCATCTGCTGCAGCGGAGAGCCCCCTGTGCAGTTGCAAGGAGTCGTAGGACAAGCAGTCCTAAATGCAGCGTTCTCAAAATGGGCCCTTCAAAGCTGCTATCCGACTAAAGGAGAGCCAAGGGGCCGCCTGAGAAGCCGTGAAAGTCTCTTCAAATGAGGTTCCCATCTGCTGCCGCAGAGAGCCCCACAGGCCAGCTGATTAGTGCTAATCGCCTGAATCAATAAAAGTAGCTCTGGCTCTAATCCGCTGCTGTGGAGAGCTGCCACTTGCTTTTAAACAGCTGCGTGCCAAAATCAGACAGCTATGAGGGGATCGATGGTGCCTTGAGCTGGTGAATTTCGCTCCCATCCGCAGCCACGGAGAACTCTCCCAAGCAAAGTTGAAACAGTTTAGGGGCTAGAATGGCTGCTTAAAGTAAAAGAAATGTTAAGAAAAATAAAAAAATACAAAGGAACTAAGAGAGTCCAGGGATAGATTAGTAGCTCAGTCAAACTGTCTTAAGGAGCTACATTAAAAGGGTCCATAAGCTTAGACTGAGTTGACTAACTGGGGAGACGTCACCAGGGAGGCGTTGTCCTCAGAAAATTAACTCAGTCCATAGAGCTACAATATCAAAGTAACCCATCCTGGGCTCTCCCGTTGATACTATGGAGAAATTGCAGATTTTTCAGAAAGGTATTAAATTGTATTGATGGGGAAACACAGGAAGATAGACAATCTGACCTTCAGAACAGAGTAGATTCTAGAGCAGAAAATAAAGTGAGCAGAATGAAAATGAGGGTGTTTAGAATAACTTGGCATGTATTTGACAGAAACAGGTTTTACCAGGTAATTTAATAGATTTCAGAAATGTTGTAGGCATAATATATCTTCATTCCAGCAAAATATTTCATAAAGGATTATAGGATATTCTAATTAGCATACTAATTCTACTTAGCATGAGTTAAGTGAATTCATAAATACTTCAAATTGTATTCAGAGAGCCCACGAATACACTAATAATATGTATGGATGCAGTGCTAGTCCTTCCATTCTATATGTGACTTGAATGAAGAGGTGTCTGTATGACACAAAATTACATGTAATATGCTAGGTTTCCATTGCTAAGTGAGACAGTTAAGTGAGTTTTGCGCCATTTCAATTACCGTATTTTTTGGACTGAGTCTGTCATCTATTGCCACTCCTTGGCAGTTTTTTGACTCAGTCATTCAGCGAGGACAGGCGTGCCACAGTGACCATTCCTATTTTGGACTCTTTATCCTCCATTTGTGAGTTTCTCTGTTTTGTTTAAGTGTTGACTTGAGCGACTGGGAAGTCGTGTATGTGTGTGTGTGTGGGGGGGCAGCAGGTGAGCCTCGCTTTGCGCTGCGGCCTCGGAAGATTCTGGCCTTAATTGGGGCTGTTCACAGATCCCTTTCCTGCCCATTGGGACTTATTGGATTGTTCTGGGACTCCCTCCCATTGTGCCAGGATCCCTGCCAGCCAGAATATTGCCCCTTTGGCTTCCCGCGTGATGGTGCTAGTTCTGGTGGCCATTTTGACATTACAAGATGGGCATATTTGCATCGGCAGAGACAGCATTTGGCCGCCAGGTTCTACAACAGGCCCATACCGACGGGGACATGCAGGACCATACCTTGGCCCATCCATAGGACTGCCAGCATTGGTATGTCCCATTCCTGGATGCTATCTCAATCCACTATGGAGAAGGGCCGTTGGTCTTACCTGATACGCTCCTTCTCATAGGGTTGAGATAGCATCCAGCCCCACCCAAAACACCGGTCTGGTCCTTTGCCATAAACTATTACATTAGATGACATGTCGGGTCTGTCACTTCACATTCGTCAAAAGCTATAAGGTACAAACAGAGGCATGGCTTTTCAGCTCTGACAGACTCGGTCCAATGAACTGAAAGACAAAGCTAACCCATTCCTGGATGCTATCTCAACCCTACAAGAAGAAGTGTGTCAGGTAAGACCAACGTCTCTCCAGTCCATCCGGGAGAGCATCCGGGAGGGCAAAAATACCAAAATACTGGCGGCACTGGCATCCCATCTCAGGGCTATTCCAATCTGTGTCAAGTGTTACCTGGATGACATCTTAATCAAGTCCTGTCACCTTCGGGCGACAGAGGACTTGCAAGTCACAATCTAAGTCCTTCAGAATCATGGATTTTCAATCAATTACAAGAAGAGTCACTTGACTCTTTCAACGTGCTTACCACACCTCATTATGTGAGGTTTACCTATTGCAAGAGCGTCAGGAAAGCATCAAAGCATTGGCGAACCGGATCCGAACAATCTGGTCAGTTCCACTGGTTCTCCTTTTACAGCTCCTGGGCAAGATGGTATCTTGCATTGCAATTGTTCCCTGGGCACGTCTACATGCAGTGGTTCCTCTTACCCTATCAAAGGTCCGGTAAGAGCAACTCACCCACCAAAGTTCGAGTTCTACACAAGGTACTCCAGGCCATGACAAAGGGATGTGGTTTCAAGGAGTCCATCCACCTGACTATCACCACAGACACCAGCTTCTTTGCCTAGGACTCTCACTGTCAATCGCAGATGGCACAGGGACAGTGGTCACAGGATGATCTGACGAACATCAACTGGCTGGAGCTCAGGGCAGTCCATCTGGTCCTCATATCGTTCCAAGACAAGGTCTCCGGCCATCACGTCCTCATTCTGACAAACAATGTAGCTGCCAAGGCCCACATCAAACGTCAAGGGGGCACCCACTCTAAGCCTCATGTGAGAATCAGAGAAATTAAGTATTTGGGCAGAGAAGCATCTTCTCTCCACATTTTGTCTCTCATAGTTGAGGTATACCTATGATGACAATTACAGGCCTCTCTCATCTTTTTAAGTGGGAGAACTTGCAGAATTGGTGGCTGACTAAATACTTTTTTGCCCCACTGTATCTAGCATATCATCATTTTTCAAATCATTCTTGTAACTTGGCATTTTAAAATCCACATTCAAATCAATTTCATTGTTATTCAGGATAGCTTGTTCCTTTTCTATGACATCATTAATAACTACTTATCTATGATATCAGCATTCTTAAAATTGATTTCTGAGTCCATTCCTCAACAATATCCTTCAAAACATCTACTGTTAAAGTATTTTGTTCCTTTCTTTGTTAACAAGTTGAATGCAAATATTATTCTCCTTTAAATCTTTAATTTCTTTTAGTTCCTTCTAGTGTTCAGATTTTCAAAGTCCCATTGTTTCATTTCCCCCCCAAAAATACGACTTTTCCTTGAGAAGGATTTTTATAATATATTTCAAATTTTTATTCCAATTCCATCTGGAACTTCAATCCATTTTTTATTTTCCAAAATCAAAACACTAAACATATTTTTCCTGTTAATTCCAAAAAGTAATATTTTTTGAGTTCTGAAAATCATATTTAAAACTTTTTTCTAAGGAGAAGACTTGCCTAGTGAATGCAATAAAAGCTGGGTGTTGCCAAAGGTTCTTGATATTTCAAAAGCAGCAAAAAATAATTCCAAAGGTAATTAAATGAAGGCTTCCTTAAATACTCAGTTACAACTGGGAGATTAGATGGAATCCCTTGACTCCTAGCTGCGCAATATAAGTTGACCACAAAGACCTTGATTCCTGCAGTCTAAGCACAGGAAGTGACTGTCCGGAAAGTGGAAGGGCAATCTCATGATTTTTCCTTTCTACAGAGAGATTTTGCTGGCCATTATCCAGGATTCAGCTACAACCTCAACCGTAAATTCCAACCCTCTTCAACAGAGATGTCTAGCTCACTATGGCGTCACTGGAAATCTCTATTCTATATTCTCTTTTTGAGTGAGCAGAATAGATATTGGAATAACATTTTAATGAACTCATCCTCTTAATAAACCCTGTGTCTTCTTGTGTGATCCTGTTCATAATAGCTTATATTGATGGTGCTAAGCCATAGTGAAGAGGATTTTGACAATTTTTGAAAGGGTACTTTGCTTCAGTGAAGGTTCAAGTGAAGCACACTCTGAAAAATGCCTTACAGACCCCCTTCTAAGGGTAAAACTGGTTCTGGGAAGACTGCTGTGTTTATTATTATTCATTAAATCAATTTATTATTAAATCAATTTCACAAATGTGATCTGGGCAGCTAACCACACATTAAAATAATAAAAATATGCTAGCAGGCCCATTGTATTAATTCCCAATATGCATCTTCCCATCAACTCCTTTGTTTCTGCTTTCAATCTTGTTGTTGACTCATGAGGAATGCTTCTTTTTGGTTTGCACACTTCTAGCTAACTTCCTTTCTGGGAAGGAATGTTGCCCAGCTTCCTAGGATGGAGGAACTACATTCCAGAATAGCAGGAGACAGCCCAGTTTAGATAGTTTGTATGGGAGAAAAAGGGTCAGAACAGCTCCTCCCTAATGATTCCCAGAGTATATATTTCATGGTATAAGTAAGCTGCCTTAGTTTGACAAGTTTTCTGTCTATAGGTGAGGAACAATAAAAGAAAGTGCTTAGAAGAACATCGACCTGTCTTTCTTGTTTTTTTTGAGGCTGACACTTACTGACTCAATCCATCTGAAAATAAAATGATATTTTCCATTTCATCTTTAAGTTCCGAGATCTATGGCCATTGGTTATTTATTATGAAATCAGCTCATGTCAATTAAGTGTCTATTTTGCACTGGGTAGGTTACTGAATTGTGCATCCAGTGATTTAAATAATTATTTGCATTCCTCTGTGTGTGCAGGCTCTGAAGGTGAAATGAGATTTGAGCTATCTTCAAGGTTGTATAAAATTCCAATATTATGCAATTATGACTTTCTTTCAACCATGAGTCCTCTGTCAATTGCTTAAACTGCTGTGCATGATGCCAAAACCACAAGTTTCAAAGTCAGTTCTGTTATGTTTTTGAAACTCTAGCTTCTAATTTCTGAAGAAGCTTCTAGACTCCTAAGCAATCACTGTGGTTTTTAGCATTGGCACAATAAAGCTAACAAAGAACTGGGTTAAGAACAGGTAGGAAAATAATATGCACCAGAAAAACTGGCACTCCATTGGAAACTCCCTCCCCTGGAGACATAGAGACTGATATACTGTAATGTTTTTTTCTCCATCGCAAGTGGAGCTAGCATCCAGGCATGGGATGTCCTCGTCCATTCAGTCTATAGGACTGAGTCTTTCTAAGCTTAATGTAATGTTTTTTTCTCCATCGAGAGTGGAGCTAGCATCCAGGCATGGGATGTCCTCGTCCGTTCAGTCTATAGGACTGAGTCTTTCTAAGGCTTTATAGCCTGCCTCTGTCGCTAGGATACGCTCTTTGACTCAGTCCTCAGACAAGGATGGATGTGTGGTGTTAGCTCTCTTCTCAATAACTGAACATTTACAGTGAGTTTTGTTTAGGCAGGCTTCTCTTCATCAAGCGCTGCCTCTTTCTACACCCGAGCTTCAACTCTTGAAGCAAAGGCTTATTGTTTTTTCCCCTCATATATTTTCCCGCTGTTTGCCCCACAGCCTGTGGTGGCCCTTATTGCCAGTGGGTGGAAGCCTCCCAAGCAGCTACCGGAGCTCTCATGCTCCATTCTGCCCATAATTTAACAGACTTGAGAAGGGGCCTTGACCTCAATAGAAAGGTGAGCGAAGTGGCTGGAGGAGCTTCCGCGTTCCCAACGCAAATGCCATTAGGTGTTCTTAGGTGGCTTTCCCAGGTGGAAGATACACTACACTAAAGCAAGCTAATTTAGCAGCTGCAAGTGGCAGGAACCTAAAAGGTGGTTAGCCATGATACATTTTTCTTTTAAATTTTTCACCAACATTTTATCAGTCCATCTCATGGATAGACCAATCTTGCTGAATAGACTTCAAAAGCAGCTTATATACATCTCACTTCCCTAAAACTGGACATTTATCCAGAAGGTAATATAGCTGACATTACAGCCTCAATATTTAAAAGTTCATTATGCTAGTAATATTTGTATCTTCACTAATAAATGACATGGAGTACCCCCAGGATTGCAAATCCTATAGTAATTTAAACTCCATATCAATTTGGCCATTGCTTTCCCCACTCTTACTTCACCGGTCAGACTGTTTTATTGGTTTTTCTTTGCTTGAAAATTGCTACATAAAGATTAAGTGGTGTCAAGGTGGATAAAAATCGATGATTTAAAAAAAATTAAATCGGATTTTTTGATTTACCGTATTTTTCGGAGTATAAGACGCACCTTTTCCCCTCCCAACAGAGGGTCGAAATGTTAGTGCGTCTTATACACCGAATACAGCCATTTTGGCCTCCTGAAGCCCCACCCCTGCAAACGGGGTATGCAGAGGGTTTGGGAGACTTGCAGAGGGTTTCTGTGGACTGGGGGAAGGCAAAAATGCCCACGTTTTTGTGAAAAATGACCCAAACACTATAGGCATCCGGTGGGTGGGATGGGAGAGAGATGGGATGGGGCTGCAGTGACCTTATGGTAGGTCATAAGGATGAATGATTTCAGGCCCGCTGCAGCCATCATAATTTTGAAATGGGATCATAAGTAGCTTTTGAGGGGTCGATTGTAATATAGAACATTCATTAAATGGCCTTTCGTACCTCAAGGATTGCCTGTAGCATGCGCTCTTCTTCCTTGGCAATATCTAAGGAGGAGGATATAACATCGGGAGAAATTTAGCACTTCACTCCTATATGGACATGTGCTAAAGATCTCCCCTCTACAAATTTATGATAGTTAAGCTTAAAGAAATAGCCTTTATTGATACTAATAGATAAAAAAAACACTTAATGTCAGTATGAGAAAATTGGGAATTGCAGCATAAGAGTTGGAAAAGTTTAACTATCCTTTCTCTGACAGTATTACTCTTAAGTTACTAAAGCTTCAGAAAAAAGTATTTTTTTTGGCATTAATAGATGTACAGAATTCTGGAACTTGGAAATCTTTTGAAAATAATCTGTACATGCTCTGCGATATATAGGCCATCCTCAATTTACAACAGCAATTGGGACAGACTTTCAGTTGCTAAGTGATACAGTACACTTAGCAATCGCAATTCCTACAGTTCTGATTGCCATCATTAAGTGAATTGTGCAACCTTTAGGCAAGGCAATTTCTTGCTGGCTTTCCACAACCAAAGTCAGTGGGTAAGTCAGCATGACGTTGCAAGTCCCAGGCCCGTAGGCAAATAAGTGGGTATTGCTGGGTGGGAGAGGAAACAAGGTGGTGTGCAGAGATGTGGGGGAAACCAGGAAGAATGCATGAGCATGTGAAAGGGACTTAGGGGGTCAAGGGGAGTGCACAGGTGTGCACAAGATGTCCAGGTTAGGGCGGTTGCAAGGAGTATCTTAAGTGTTGCACAGGTTGGGGAGAATACACAGGAGTGTATTCCACTGCATGGATCAGGAAGGATGTACAGGGGTGTCTAAGGGCCAGCACAGTGCAATCTCAGAGGGGCTGAAGGGATTCATGAGTGGGGGAGATTATCCCAGCGACTTGCAGTCTTCCCTACCCAACTTCCCTTTTGATTTTCTGGAGAAGTCAGCATGGAAGGTTGCAAATGGCTGTCATGTGTAAATGCAAATGAGTTGCCAAGAACATGATTTCATGGATATCCAAAACTCTGAGCACAGTTGTGACCACCATTCATTCAATGCCATTGTAACTTCAAATGGTCGCTGAACAAATGGTCCTAAATCGAGGATTACCTGTAAGAGTCAGATACCTCAGCCCCTCCCTCTTCTGGAGATAAAAACATTTGTGGCCATTCCCCATTTTCTCTCACAATAGAATAATATCTTCTCCATAGAGGTGGAGCCAGCAGCCAGGAATGGGTTAACTCCGTCTTGTTAGCCTATAGGACTGAGTCTGCAATATTTTTTAACCGCCTTCCTGCTCTCCTTTCCCGCTTTTTTGACTCAGTCCAGCCGGGACAAGACGTGTAGTCAAGAGCTCCCATTCCTGACAATTACAGCTGGGGTTTTTTTTGCTATCAAAATTTAGTTTTTCCCCCTTTTTTCCTCTTGGAACGGTTTATCAGGTAATAGCAGCATGGAGGGCGAAATAGCCTGATTACGCTATGAATCTCTAGCAGTTTGGGAGGCTGCCGGCCAGCAGACCTCGCCCAGCAGCGATCACGAGCCTTTGGCTCCGCGCCGCTAACCCGGAAGAGGGAATCGGAGGCTTATCTTAGCCAATCGGCTTTATCTACCCTCGGGAACTTCCACAACTTTCCTCCACAGCGCTGAAGCCAGAGAACTGGCTGCCGGGTTTACAGCAAGCAGCGCTCAAGGAGAGATCTTCCTGGCACTTGCGCAGGAGGCTCTATCAGGTCCCGGTCGCCATTTTGTTCGCTGCATGGCAGGAGGAAAGATCGCCAAAGAACACACAGCAGGCTCTTCAGCTCCTCAGCTATAGGAAGCCAGGTAATTTCATTTGCAGTTCTATCTCCTGCTTCTGATTCACTACTTCCAGCTTTTAGTTTTGTTCGTTGAAGATTACTCTTTGCCCTGATCCAGCAGGATGTCCTCCTCTCATAGATCCTCATCTAGCTCAAGGGCAAGGGATAACAAGGGCGGTTCCTCTGGTAGATCTAGGGCAGGACAACAGTCTACCAAAGCCTCCAAAGCGGCTGAACATGCAGAACTACAACGGCATAAGGCAATTGAAAAAGCCATTGCCAAAGCCTACTAAGGCTACTAAGGAAAGGAGTAGGAGTGCTAAAGATTCAAACACGGAGGTGGCTCAGCCCCATTCATTTCAGTCCAGCCTCCTACCTGTTATTGAAGAGGATCCTTCATTATCACCTGATATTTCCATGGATCAGGTCCCTGAGCCTTTAGCTTTCAATCCCCTTTTATTTGGGCCTTTACAGGAGCCTGATGATTCTGAGGATAATGAGGACAGGGTTTCCCCCTTAGGGCCTTTATCAGAGCCTGATACCTTAATTACATCTAGGCAGCTTCAAACCAGGTCTAACCCCCCCTCAGCCGGAGGCCACGTTTACTCCCATGGCCGCAGACCTAAGGCCCAAGCAGCCCAGTGGCTCTCCGAGTCCACACAGCATGAGATTCTTAATTTCAGCCTCCATAAAACAGGGCATTGCAGCTGGCCTACAATGCAGTGGGAGTAAAGTGAATCCCAAGCGTCCCAAACACTTAGGGAATCTTCCACGCAGAAGAAGTTATTCTAGATGAGGACTTAGCTGATTCGGATTCTTCCTCTCAGGATTCGGCCTCAGGAGAGCAAGATCATCGTGACCTTGAACTGTCAGAGGACGAAGACCTGTCACCTGACCAACCTGCATTTGTGGGTCTATTTAAACCCCATCTCTTTAAATCCTTACTCCACAAAGCTAAGATTTCTACCGGATTAGGAATTTCCCAGGTTCCCGCGAGCAAGGAACCAGGCCCCACAGTTCCAGCAGACCACCTGTTTAAGGAACAATCCATAGAAACAGAGGAGGTTCCCTCTCCTAACATGTTCTACGACATACTACAGAAGCACTGGGGTTCTCCAGGTTCAGGTTCTTATCCCAGTAGTCTAGATAAAAGGTTCTATAACATGGATCCGGATTTCATGAGGTCCCTCCAAATTCCTACCATTGATTCCCTGATAGTGGCCCTTTCCCAACATTCGGTTTTCATGGGTCCTCTGGAGGAGGCCCTCCGTCCTGAGGACAAAAGATCAGAACAATCCTTGGTCAAGGTTCACCAGGCAGCGGCTTGGACTGTTAGAGCTTCCATCGCTGCATCCTTTTTCAACAGGGCTGCTCTTCTCTGGTTGAAGAAGCTGCAAGAACGATTACCCATTTCTGATTTGAGATCACATCAGGACCTTAACAAGGTCATGGCAGCCATTGAATTCTCAGCCAATGCCACATTAAATGCTTCACCTTCGCAGCTAAATCTATAGGCTCGCCTGTCACTGCTAGGCGTCTTTTGTAGCTGCACCAATGGCAGGCCGATGTCAGAAATAAATGGCTATTGGCTTCTTCCACATATGCAGGAGACAAATTGTTCGGGGATGCGCTTGATCCTCTCCTAATTGAGATGAAGGACAAACGCAAGATCCTCCCTAGTCTGTCCAGGTGCTCTGAATATCGCCCTACCCCTTATACCCGTAATTGGTCCTTTCGGGGTTCGGACGGCGAATTTAATTACCCGCGTTCACAACGAACCTCTTCCCCCAGACAAGGCCACCAGGATAGGCAGGGAAGACAGGGATAGAGGGGATCCTCCAAACGTGTTTTCTGTGGAGGTAGAGGACTCCCCTTTAGATGGTACAAATGACTGTTCTGGCGATCCTCCCATAGGAGGACGTTTGGCACTATTTGCTAGCCAGTGGGACATCACAACATTGGACAATTGCGTCAGGGAAACAGTCAGGAACGGCCTTTCCCTGGAATTCCTCTCCAGACCCCCGAGTTATTTCTCCAATGTCCAGTCTCCAGCGACCGGACCAAGAGATTTCTCATGAATGCGGCCATACAACATCTTCTGAACATTCAGGCCATACAAATGGTGCCCCAGGAACAGCGCAGTCAGGGTTTCTATTCTCGTCTGTTCCTGGTCAAGAAATCCTTGGGGGGATGGAGAGCAATTCTGGACCTCAAGTCCCTGAACAACCACATTGTATACCGGTGGTTCAAAATGCAGTCCCTCTTAACCATCCTAGAAGGCATGAGAATGGGTGACTTCCTGACATTGGTGGACCTGACGGAGGCCTACCTCCACATCCACGTCCTCCCTGCCCACAGGCAGTATCTCCGCTTTCAATACGCAGGGAAGCATTATCAGTATCGGGCTCTCCCATTCGGTCTATCCTCCGCCCCCAGGGTATTCACAAAGATAATGGCAGCTCTAGCAGCTCACTGCAGGGCGCTACCTATAAGGGTCCAGGTTTACTTGGACGCCGTCCTTATTCTATCCAGATTGGCTTCTCGGGCCAAGTCAGACCTGAACACCACGCTCCAGACATTCCAGAATCATGGTTTTTCAATAAACCTGCCCAAGAGCCATCTGATTCCCACCATTCGGCTTCTACATCTCAGAGCCATTATAGATACAGTGGAATTGAAGGTTTATCTCTCCCAAGAAAGCCAAACCAGTCTCAAGAAAGTAGCGGCCCGCATCATTAAGGAGAGATTCTGCTCCCCCCTGCACCTGTCTCAACTGCTAGGCAAGATGATATCGTGCTTCTCCATCGTTCCTTGGGCACACCTACACTGCAGACCTCTTCAGTGGTTTCTCCTGCCATTTCAACAGTCCCTGCGGGGTATGTCCATAACGAAAGTCCAGATCCCTCTGGAAGTGACTCGTTCCCTCAAGTGGTGGACCTCCCAAGCCATTGCCAAGGGCTCCGGGTTCAGGGAACCAGCCCGTCTAATCTTGACCACAGACCCCAGTCTCTTCGGTTGGGGGGGCCATCTACAGTCGGCCATGGCTCAAGAACAGTGGTCCCAAGAAGACCTAAAACACAACATCAACTGGTTGGAACTCAGGGCCATCCATCTGGCTCTTCAGTCATTCGAGTACGAGGTATCGGGTCAGGACATCTTAATCCTGACGGTCAATGTGGCGGCCAAGGCCCACGTCAAACGTCTAGGAGGGACCCAATCCAAACAACTGATGCAGGAGGCCGAGAGGCTGGGCATCTGGGCCGAAACTCACCTCCGGCACATCCGGGCCTCTCACATTTCGGGATTAACAAACACTCAGGCAGATTGGCTCAGCTGATCGTCCATAGACCAGGCGGAATGGCAACTGGATCCTTCGCTGTTCCAGGAAGTGGCGGACCGCTTTGGCAGCCCGTTGATGGATCTGTTTGCCTCCAGGCACAATCACCAACTTCCCTGATATTACACAAGATTCGACATACCGAGAGCGGAAGGAGTAGATGCCCTTCGCAGTCAGTGGCCATCGGAACTCCTTTATGCTTTCCCCCCTCTGCCCTTGATCCTGAGAGTGATCCGGAAGATGCTGAAGAAGTCCGAACTCATCCTCCTCGCCCCCCATTGTTCCAGACGTCCCTGGTTCGTGGACCTCATGAACTTGTCAGTGAGTCAGCCCTGGAGAATTTCTCAGGGCAAGATATCCCTCAGCCAGGGAGCAGTGTTCCATCCGGATCCCCAGTGGCCCCAACTGACCGCCTGGCGCTTGAGCGGAGACTGCTGAGGGAGGATAGAATTCCCCCTAACGTCATCAGAACCATACAAGCTTCACACAGGGCTTCCATGAACCGCATATATGACGCCACGTGGAAGGCCTTCTGTAAATGGTCCTCCAAAAAAGGGCTTACCTCTACGGACGCATCTATCATTGATATATTGGTCTTTCTACAGGTGGGTTAGAGAAGGGACTTTCACCTAACACTCTTAGACGTCAGGTGGCGGCTCTATCCACTGTTCTTTCAGGGGATGCTAGACAGTCCTTATCCCAACATCCAAGGGTGAAACAGTTCCTTAAGGGAGCCTCTAATTTACAGCCCCCTGTAGTGCATAGGTTCCCCACCTGGGATCCCACTAAGGTACTGGATTCTCTTAGCAGGAGTCCATTCGAACCCCTCAGGGAGGTTAGTCTGAGTTTTCTCTCTTACAAGGTCGCCTTCTTGGTGGTGATCACGTTGGCTAGATGCATTTCAGAATTGGGTGCCCTGTCCGTCAGGGAGGATCTCTGTATATTTCATCCTGACAAAGTAGTTGTACGCCTTGATGCTTCTTTCATTCCCAAGATAAATTTGTGGTTTCATAGGGCACAGGAACTGGTGCTACCTAATTTTTGCCCAACCCCAGCTCATTGCTTGGAGTGTTTATGGCATATGCTGGATGTTCGAAGAGCTCTCCGCATCTACATCAAGTGTACTGCTTCCTTCAGGCGGTCAGAATCCCTCTTTGTTTCATTCCACACGGGGCATTTGGGGCAGAGGGTTTATTCAGCAACCATTGGCTGATGGTTGCGGGCCTGCATTTCTAGGGCATATCAGATTCAGGCTTTGCCTATCCCTAGACAGATCACCGCTCATTCCACTAGGAGCACAGCCACTTTGGCAACTTGGTCTACTCAGGCCTCCTTAGAGGAGGTCTGCAGAACAGCTACATGGATCTCACCCTCTCCATTCATTCGCCATTACAAGCTGGATGTGTTTGCCTCGGCTGAGGCGGCATTTGGCAGGCAGGTGCTCCAGAGGATCCATTTGGCCCAGGGTTGATCATTACAGGACAGGCCCACCCAATAGGACAGGTGCTTTGGTATGTCCCATTCCTGGCTGCTGGCTCCACCTCTATGGAGAAGGGGCGTTGGCCTTACC